>BRYE01000030.1:3461110-3478610 GCA_030159115.1 Actinidia arguta var. hypoleuca | reverse complement strand
CAACACTTCAGACGTGTTTAATGTGTAGCATCCCATACCTTATCGTGGTTCCAGTTCGGAGGAGGAGGAGGAGGCACTGGATTCGAGGGCTTATTCCTTCCAAATTGGGGAGGAGGATGCAGATAGCAAAGCTGAAGATTACTTAAAGACCCGAGGCCGTCGTTATACTCCCGTGGTCGATAAACTTTAATTGGCTGTAACTTTCGCTGCGTAACTCCGTTTTTCTATTATAATATATCACAGAAAAGTTCTCAATGAGAGTAAGACACTGGAAAATTATGTAATCGATCGGTGAATCGTAGTTCGGGTTTTAGTCCATTCTTTGCCAACTATGCATTCCAACCGCGAGCTGTAATTGACCAAGCTCCTGTTACAGATTTGAAGAGGGTACATAAGAAGGCTGAGGATTTCATTAATGATTTACAGGATGTCCATAAACAAGTGCAACTGAATTTACTTGAGTCGACGACAAAGTATAAGGATGCGGCTGACAAGAAGTGACGCTTGGTAAAGTTCGATGAGGGGGATTTTGTGTAGGTAGTGCTGACCAAGGATCGATATCCGGCGCACGAGTATAGCAAGTTGGCAGCGCAAAAAGTTGGGCCGTATGAGATCATCGAGAAGATCAATCCTAATGCCTACCGGTTAAAGCTACCAAACCACATCAACACTTCGGACGTGTTCAATGTGAAGCATCTCATATCTTATCGTGGTGACATTTTATAGGAGGAGGTACTGAATTCGAGGGCGAATTCCTTCCAACCTGGGGAGGAGGATGCAGATAGCAAATCTGAAGATTACTTGGAGACCCGAGGCCGTCGTTATACTCGCGTGGTCGGTAAACTTTAATCGTCCTTAACTTTTGTTGCGTAACTCCGTTTTTCTATTATAATATATCGCCGGAAAGCTATTGATGAGAGGAAGACACTAGAAAATTATATAATCAATCAGTGAATCAAAGTTTGGGCTTCAGTCCATTCTTTCCAACTATGCATTCCAACTGCGAGCTCCAATTAACCTAGCTTTTGTTCCAGATTTGAAGAGCGTACATAATAAGGCTGAGAATTTCATTAGTGATTTACAGGATGTCCATAAAAATGTGCAATAGAATTTACTTGAGTCGACGACAAAGTATAAGGACGCGGCTAACAAGAAGCGACGCCAAGTGGAGTTCGATGAGGGGGATTTTGTGTGGGTAGTGCTGACCAAGGATCGATATCCGGCGCAAGAGTATAGTAAGCTGGCAACGCGGAAAGTTGGGCCGTAAGAGATCATCGAGAAGATCAATCCTAATGCCTATCGGTTAAAGCAACCAAGCCACACCAACACTTCGGACGTGTTCAATGTGAAGCATCTCATACCTTATCGTGGTGACAGTTCGGAGGAGGAGGAAGAGGTACCGAATTAGAGGGAGAATTCCTTCCAACTTGGGGAGGAGGATGTAGATAACAAAGTTGATGATTACATGGAGACCCGAGGCCGTCGTTATACTCGAGTGATTGGTAAACTTTAATCGGCTGTAACTTTTGTTGCGTAACTCTGTTTTTCTAGTATAATATATCGCCGAAAAGTTCTCAACGAGAGGAAGACACTAGAAGATTATGTTATCGATCTGTGAATCAAAGTTCGGGCTTCAGTCCACTCTTTGCCAACTATGCATTCCAACTGTGAGCTCCGATTAACCTAGCTCTTGTTCCAGATTTGAAGACGGTACATAAGAAGGTTGAGGATTGCATTAGTGATTTATAGGATGTCCATAAACAAGTGCAACTGAATTTAGTTGAGTCAACGACAAAGTAAAAGGACTCGGCTGACAAGAAGCGACGCTTGGTAGAGTTCGATGAGGGAGATTTTGTGTAGGTAGTGCAGACCAAGGATCGATATTCGACGCACGAGTATAGCAAGCTGGCAGCGCGAAAAGTTGGGCCGTATGAGATCATTGAGAAGATCAATCCTAATGCCTACCGATTAAAGCTAACAAGCCACACCAACACTTCGGACGTGTTCAATGTGAAGCATCTCATACCTTATCGTGGTGATAGTTCGTCGGAGGAGGAGTAGGTACTGAATTGAAGGGCGAATTCCATCCAACTTGGGGAGGAGGATGCAGATAGCAAAGCTGAAGATTACTTAGACACCAGAAGTCGTCGTTATACTCGCGTGGTTGATAAACTTTAACCGGCTATAACTTTCGCTGCGTAACTCTTTTTTTCTGTTATAATATATCGCCGGAAAGCTATGGACGAGAGGAAGACACTGGAAAATTGTGTAATCGATCGGTGAATCGAAGTTTGGGATTCAGTCCATTCTTTACCTATTATGCATTCCAACTACGAGCTCCAATTAACCTAGCTCTTGTTCCAAATTTGAAGAGGGTACATAAGAAGGGTGAGGATTTCATTAGTGATTTAAAGGATGTCCATAAACAAGTGCAATAGAATTTACTTGCGTCGACGACAAAGTACAAGGACGCTGCTTACAAGAAGTGACGCTTGGTAGAGTTTGATAAAGGGGATTTTGTGTAGGCAGTGCTGACCAAGGATCGATACCCGGCGCACGAGTATAGCAAGCTGGCAGCGCAAAAAGTTAGGTCATATGAGATCATCGAGAAGATCAATCCTAATGCCTACCGATTAAAGCTACCAATCCACGCCAACACTTCGGACGTGTTCAATGTGAAGCATCTCATACCTTATCGTGGTGATAGTTCGTCGGAGGAGGAGCAGGTACTGAATTGAAGGGCGAATTCCATCCAACCTGGGGAGGAGGATGCAGATAGCAAAGCTGATGATTACTTGGACACCCGAGGCCGTTGTTATAGTCGTGTGGTCAACAAACTTTAACCGGCTATAACTTTCGCTGCGTAACTCCTTTTTTCTGTTATAATATATCGCCGGAAAGCTATGGACGAGAGGAAGACACTGGAAAATTATGTAATCGATTGGTGAATCGCAGTTCGGGATTCAGTCCATTCTTTGCCAACTATGGATTCCAATTACGAGCTCCAATTAACCTAGCTCTTGTTCCCGATTTGACGATGGTATATAAGAAGTTTGAGGATTTCATTAGTGATTTATAGGATGTCCATAAACAAGTGCAATAGAATTTACTTGAGTCAACGACAAAGTATAAGTCGCGGCTGACAAGAAGCGACGCTTGGTAGAGTTCGATGAGGGGGATTTTGTGTAGGTAGTGCTGACCAAGGATCGATATTCGGCGCACGAATATAGCAAGCTGCCTGTGCAAAAAGTGGAGCCGTATGAGATCATCGAGAAGATCAATCATAATGCCTAGCAGTTAAATCTACCAAGCCACACCAACACTTCAGACGTGTTCAATGTGAAGCATCTCATACCTTATCGTGGTGATAGTTCGGAGAAGGAGGAGGAGGTACTGAATTCGAGGGAGAATTCCTTCCAACTTGGGGAGGAGGATGCAAATAGCAAAGCTGAAGATTACTTGGACCCCCGAGGCCGTCGTTATACTCGCTTGGTCGATAAACTTTAATCGGCTGTAACTTTCGCAGCGTAACTCCTTTTTCTGTTATAATATCGCCGGAAAGCTTTGGACGAGAGGAAGACACTGGAAAATTATGTAATCGATCGGTGAATCGCAATTCAGGTTTCAGTCCATTCTTTTGCCAACTATGCATTCCAACTACGAGCTCCAATTAACCTAGCTCTTGTTCCAAATTTGAAGAGGGTACATAAGAAGGCTGAGGATTTGATTAGTGATTTACAGGATGTCCATAAACAAGTGCAATAGAATTTACTTGAGTCAACGACAAAGTATAAAGACGCGGAGGAGGAGGAGGAGGTACTGAATTCGAGGGCGAATTCCTTCCAACCTGGGGAGGAGGATGCATAGCAAAGCTGAAGATTACTTGGAGACTCGAGGCCGTCGTTATACTCGTGTGGTCGATAAACTTTAACCGGCTATTACTTTCATTGCATAACTCCTTTTTTTTGTTGTAATCGATCGGTGAATCGCAGTTCGGGATTCAGTCCATTCTTTGCCAACTATGAATTCCAACCGCAAACTCCAATTAACCTAGCTTTTGTTCTAGATTTAAGGAGGGTACGTAAGAAGGCTGAGGATTTCATTAGTGATTTATAGGATATCCATAAACAAGTGCAACAGAATTTACTTGAGTCAATGACAAAGTATAAGTCGCGGCTGACAAGAAGCGACGCTTGGTAGAGTTTGATGAGGGAGATTTTTGTGTAGGTAGTGCTGACCAAGGATCGATATCCGGCGCACGACTATAGCAAGCTGCCAGTGCGAAAAGTGGAGCCGTATGAGATCATCGAGAAGATCAATCATAATGCCTAGCAGTTAAATCTACCAAGCCACACCAACACTTCAGACGTGTTCAATGTGAAGCATCTCATACCTTATCGTGGTGATAGTTCGGAGAAGGAGGAGGAGGTACTGAATTCGAGGGCGAATTCCTTCCAACTTGGGGAGGAGGATGCAGATAGCAAAGCTGAAGATTACTTGGACCCCCGAGGCCGTCGTTATACTCGCTTGGTCGATAAACTTTAATCGGCTGTAACTTTCGCAGTGTAACTCCTTTTTCTGTTATAATATATCGCCGGAAAGCTTTGGACGAGAGGAAGACACTGGAAAATTATGTAATCGATCGGTGAATCGTAATTCAGGTTTCAGTCCATTCTTTGCCAACTATGCATTCCAACTACGAGCTCCAATTAACCTAGCTCTTGTTCCAAATTTGAAGAGGGTACATAAGAAGGCTGAGGATTTCATTAGTGATTTACAGGATGTCCATAAACAAGTGCAACAGAATTTACATGAGTCGACGACAAAGTATAAAGACGCGGAGGAGGAGGAGGAGGTACTGAATTCGAGGGCGAATTCCTTCCAACCTGGGGAGGAGGATGCATAGCAAAGCTGAAGATTACTTGGAGACTTGATGCCGTCGTTATACTCGTGTCGTCGATAAACTTTAACCGGCTATTACTTTCATTGCATAACTCCTTTTTTTTGTTATAATAGATCGCCAGAAAGCTATGGACGAGTTGAAGACACTGGAAAATTTTGTAATCGATCGGTGAATCGCAGTTCGGGATTCAGTCCATTCTTTGCCAACTATGAATTCCAACCGCGAACTCCAATTAGCCTAGCTCTTGTTCTAGATTTAAAGAGGGTACGTAAGAAGGCTGAGGATTTCATTAATGATTTATAGGATATCCATAAACAAGTGCAACAGAATTTACTTGAGTCAACGACAAAGTATAAGTCGCGGCTAACAAGAAGCGACGCTTGGTAGAGTTACCAAGCCTAATGCCTACCGGTTAAAGCTACCAAGCCACTCCAACACTTTATACGTGTTCAATGTGAAACATCTCATACCTTATCGTGGTGACAGATCGGAGGAGGAGGAGGAGGAGGTACTGAATTCGAGGGCGAATTCCTTCCAACCTGGGGAGGAGGAGGCAGATAGAAAAGCTGAAGATTACATGTAACTTTCGCAACATAACTCCTTTTTTATGTTATAATATGTTGCCGGAAAGCTCTCGACGAGAGTAAGACACTGGAAAATTATGTAATCAATCGGTGAATCATAGTTTGGGCTTCAGTCCATTCTTTGCCAACTATGCAATCCAACCGCGAGCTCCAATTGACCTAGCTCATGTTTCATATTTGAAGAGGGTACATAAGAAGGCTTAGGATTTCATTAGTGATTTACAAGATGTCCATAAACAAGTGCAACAGAATTTACTTGAGTCGATGACAAAGTATAAGGACGCGGCTGACAAGAAGCGACGCTTGGTAGAGTACGATGAGATGGATTTTGTGTGGGTAGTGCTGACCAAGAATCGATATCCGGCGCACGAGTATAGCAAGCTGGCGGTGGAAAATGTTGGGTCGTATGAGATCATCGAGAAGATCAATCCTAATGCCTACCGGTTAAAGCTACCAAGCCATACTAACACTTCAGACGTGTTCAATGTGAAGCATCTCATACCTTATCGTGGTGACTGTTTGGAGGAGGAGGAGGAGGAGCTACTGAATTCGAGGGCGAATTCTTTCTAACCTGGGGAGGAGGATGCATAGCAAAGCTGAAGATTACATGGAGACTCGAGGCCGTCGTTATACTCGCATGGTCGATAAACTTTAACCGGTTATTACTTTCGTTGCATAACTCCTTTTTTTTGTTGTAATCGATCGGTGAATCGCAGTTCGGGATTCAGTCCATTCTTTGCCAACTATGAATTCCAACCGCAAACTCCAATTAACCTAGCTTTTGTTCTAGATTTAAAGAGGGTACGTAAGAAGGCTGAGGATTTCATTAGTGATTTATAGGATATCCATAAACAAGTGCAACAGAATTTACTTGAGTCAACGACAAAGTATAAGTCGCGGCTGACAAGAAGCGACGCTTGGTAGAGTTTGATGAGGGGGATTTTGTGTAGGTAGTGCTGACCAAGGATCGATATCCGGCGGACGAGTATAGCAAGCTGCCAGTGCGAAAAGTGGAGCCGTATGAGATCATCGAGAAGATCAATCCTAATGCCTACCGGTTAAAGCTACCAAGCCACTCCAACACTTCGGACGTGTTCAATGTGAAACATCTCATACCTTATCGTGGTGACAGTTCAGAGGAGGAGGAGGAGGAGGAGGAACTGAATTCGAGGGCGAATTCTTCCAACCTGGGGAGGAGGATGCAGATAGCAAAGCTGAAGATTACTTGAAGACCCGAGGCCGTCGTTATACTCGCGTGGTCGATAAACTTTAATCGTCTGTAACTTTTGTTGCGTAACTCAGTTTTACTATTATAATAGATTTCCGAAAAGCTCTCGACGAGAGGAAGACATTTAAAAATTACGTAATCGATCGGTGAATCAATGTTTAGGCTTCAGTTCATTCTTTGACAGCTATGTATTCCAACCGCGAGCTCCAATTGACCTAGCTCCTATTCCCGATTTGAAGAGGGTATATAAGAAGGCTGAGGATTTGATTAGTGATTTGCAGGATGTCCATAAACAAGTGCAACAGAATTTACTTGAGTCAACGACAATGTATAAGTCGCGGCTGACAAGAAGCGACTCTTGGTAGAGTTCGATGAGAGGGATTTTGTGTAGGCAGTGCTGACCAAGGATCGATATCCGGCGCACGAGTATAGCAAGCTGGCAGCGCGAAAAGTGGAGCCGTATGAGATCATCGAGAATATCAATCCTAATGCCTACCGGTTAAAGCTACCAAACCACACCAACACTTCGCACGTGTTCAATGTGAAGCATCTCATACCTTATCGTGGTGACTGTTCGGAGGAGGTACTAAATTCGAGGGCGAATTCCTTCCAACCTGGGGAGGAGGATGCAGATAACAAAGCTGAAGATTACTTGGAGACCCGAGGCCGTCGTTATACTCGCGTGGTTGGTAAACTTTAATCGGCTATAACTTTTGCTGTGGAATTCTATTTTTCTGTTATAATATATCGTCGGAAAGCTCTCGACGAGAGTAAGACACTGTAAATTATTTAATCAATCAATGAATCATAGTTTGGGCTTTAGTCCATTCTTTACCAACTATGCATTCCAACCGCGAGCTCTAATTGACCTAGCTCCTGTTCCAAATTTTGAACAGGGTACATAAGAAGGCTAAGGATTTCATTAGTGATTTACAAGATGTCCATAAACAAGTGCAACAGAATTTACTCGAGTCAATGACAAAGTATAAGGACGCGGCTGATAAGAAGCCACGCTTGGTAGAGTACAATGAGATGGATTTTATGGGCGTAGTGTTGGACAAGAATCGATATCCAAGGCACGAGTATAGCAAGCTGGCAGCGCAAAAAGTTGGGTTGTATAAGATCATCGGGAAGATCAATCCTAATGCCTACCGGTTAAAGCTACCAAGCCACACCAACACTTCAGACGTGTTCAATGTGAAGTATCTCATACCTTATCGTGGTGACTACTCGGAGTAGGAGAAGGAGGTACTAAATTCGAGGGTGAATTCCTTCCAACCTGGGGAGGAGGATGCAGATAGCAAAGCTGAAGATTACTTAGAGACCTGAGGCCGTCTTTATCCTCGCGTGGTCGGTACACTTTAATCGACTGTAACTTTGGTAGCGTAACTCCTTTTTTCTGTTATAATATATTTTTGGAAAGCTCTCAACGAGAGGAAGACACTGGACAATTATGTAATCGATCGGTGATTCACAGTTCGGGCTTCAGTCCATTCTTTGCCAACTATGTATTCCAACCGCGAGCTCTAATTGACCTAGCTCCTGTTCCTGATTTGAAGAGGGTACATAAGAAGGATGAGGATTCCATTAGTGATTTACAGGATGTCCATAAACAATTGCAACTGAATTTACTTGAGTCAACGACAAAATATAAGAGCGCGGCTGACAAGAAGCGACGTTTGGTAGAGTTCGATGAGGGGGATTTTGTGTAGGCAGTGTTGACCAAGGATCGATATCCGGCACACAAGTATAGTAAGCTGGCGGCGCAAAAAGTTAAGCTGTATGAGATCATCGAGAAGATCAATCCTAATGCCTACCGGTTAAAGCTACCAAGCCACACCAACACTTCGGACTTGTTCAATGTGAAGCATCTCATACCTTATTTTGGTGACAGTTCGGAGGAGGAAGAGGAGGTACTGAATTCGAGGGTGAATTCCTTCCAACCTGGGGAGCAGGATGCAGATAGCAAAGCTGAAGATTACTTGGAGACCCGAGGCCGTCGTTATACTGGCGTGGTCGGTACACTTTAATCGGCTGTAACTTTGGCAGCGTAACTCTTTTTTTCTGTTATAATATATTGCCGGAAAGCTCTCGACGAGAAGAAGACATTGGAAAATTATTTAATCGATCGGTGAATCGTAGTTTGGGCTTCAGTCCATTCTTTGCCAACTATGCATTCCAACCGCGAGATCCAATTAACCTAGCTCTTGTTTTTGATTTGAAGAGGGTACGTAAGAAATCTGGGGATTTCATTAGTGATTTACAGGATGTCCATAAACAAGTGCAACATAATTTACTTGAGTCGACGACAAACTATAAGCATGCGGCTGACAAAAAGCGATGCTTGGTGGAGTTCGATGAGGGGGATTTTGTGTAGGCAGTGCTGACCAAGGATCGATATCCGGCGCACAAGTCTAGCAAGCTAGCAGTGCAAAAAGTTGGGTCATATAAGATCATCGAGAAGATCAATCCGAATGCCCATCGATTAAAGCTAACAAGCCGCACCAACATTTCGGATTTGTTCAATGTAAAGCATCTCATACCTTATCGTGGTGACAATTCGGAGGAGGAGGTGGAGGTACTGAATTCGAGGGCGAATTCCTTCCAACCTGGGGAGGAGGATGCAGCTAGCAAAGCTAAAGATTACTTGAAGACCCGTGGCCGTCGTTATACTCGCGTGGTCGATAAACTTTAATCGGCTGTAACTTTCGCTGCGTAACTCTTTTTTTTGTTATAATATATTGCCAGAAAGCTCTCTACGAGAGGAAGACACAAGAGAATTATGTAATCGATCGGTGAATCGCAGTTTTGGCTTCAATCGATTGTTTGCCAACTATGTATTCCAACTGCGAGCTCTAATTGACCTAGCTCCTATTCTTTATTTGAAGAGGGTACATAAGAAGACTAAGGATTTCATTAGTGATTTATAGGATGTCCATAAACTGGAGCAACATAATTTACTTGAGTCGATGACAAAGTATAAGGACGCGGCTGACAAGAAGCGACGCTTGGTAGAGTTCGACGAAGGGTATTTTGTGTAGGCATTGCTGACCAAGGATCGATATCCGACGGACGAGTATAGCAACCTGGCAGCGCAAAAAGTTGGGTCATATGAGATCATCGAGAAGATCAATCCTAATGCCTACCGGTTAAAGCTACCAAACCACACCAACACTTCGGACGTGTTCAATGTGAAGCATCTCATAACTTATCGTGGTGACTGTTTGGAGGAGGTACTAAATTTGAGGGCAAATTCCTTCCAACCTGGGGAGGAGTATGCAGATAGCAAAGCTGAAGATTACTTGGAGACCCGAAGCCGTCGTTATCCTCACGTAGTTGGTAAACTTTAACCAGTTATAACTTTCACTGCGTAACTCCTTTTTTCTGTTATAATATATCGTCAGAAAGCTGTGAACGAGAGGAAGACACTAGAAAATTATTTAATCGATCGATGAATCGTTGTTCGGGCTTCAGTCCATTCTTTGCCAACTATGCATTCCAACCGCGAGCTCTAATTAACCTAGCTCTTGTTCTAGATTTGAAGAGGGTACATAAAAAGGCTGAGGCTCTCATTAGTGATTTACAGGATGCCCATAAACAAGTGAAACAGAATTTACATAAGTCGACGACGAAGTATAAGCACGCGGCAGACAAGAAACGACGCTTGGCAGAGTTTGATGAGGGGGATTTTGTGTAGGCAGTGCTGAGCAAGGATCTATATCCGGTGCACGAGTATAGCAAGCTGGCAGCGCAAAAAGTTGAGCCGTATGAGATCATCAAGAAGATCAATCCAAATGCCTACCGGTTAAAGCTACCAATCCACACCACCACTTCGGATGTGTTCAATGTGAAGCATCTCATACCTTATGCTGGTGACAGTTTGGAAGAGGAGGAGGTACTGAATTCGAGGGCGAATTCCTTCCCACCTGGGGAGGAGGATGCAGATAGCAAAGCTGAAGATTACTTGGAGACCCGAGGCCGTCGTTATACTCGCGTGGTCGATAAACTTTAATCGGCTATAACTTTTGCTGCGTAACTCTGTTTTTCTACGATAATATATTGCCGGAAAGCTCTCGACAAGAGGAAGACACTGGGAAATTATGTAATCGATCGGTGAATCAAAGATTAGGCTTCAGTCCATCTTTTTCCTACTATGACATCCAACCGCGAGCTCCAATTAACCTAGCTCTTGTTCTAGATTTGAAGAGGGTATGTAAGAAGGTTAAGGATTTCATTAGTGATTTACAGGATGTCGATAAACAAGTGCATCAGAATTTACTTGAGTCGACGACAAAGTATAACGACGCGGCTGACAAGATGCGACGCTTGGTAGAGTTCGATGAGGGGGATTTTGTGTCGGTAGTGCTGACCAAGGATCGATATTCGGCGCACGAGAATAGCAAGCTGGCAGCGCAAAAAGTTGAGTCATATGAGATCATCAAGAAGATCAATCCTAGTGCATACCGATTAAAGCTATTAATCCATACCAACACTTCGAACGTGTTCAATGTGAAGCGTCGCATACCTTATCCTAGTGACAGTTCGGAAGAGGTGGAGAAGGTACTGAATTCTCAAGCGAATACCTTCCAACCTGGGGAGGAGGATGCGGCTAGCAAAGCTGAAGATTACTTGGAGACCCGAGGCCGTCGTTATACTCGCGTGATCAATAAACTTTAATCGGCTGTAACTTTTGCTGCGTAACTCCTTTTTTCTGTTATAATATATCGCCGGAAATCTCTCGACGAGAGGAAGACACTGGAAATTATGTAATCGATTGGTGAATCAAAGTTTGAGCTTCAGTCCATCCTTTGTCTACTATGCATTCCAACTGCGAGCTCCATTTAACCTAGCTTCTGTTCCCGATTTGAAGAGGGTAAATAAGAAGGCTGAGGATTTCATTAGTGATTTATAGGATGTCCATAAACAAGTGCAATAGAATTTACTTGAGTCGACAACAAAGTATAAGGTCGCGGTTGACAAGAAACGATGCTTGGTAGAGTTCGATGAGATGGATTTTGTGTGGGTAGTGCTGACCAAGATCGATATCCGGCGCAGGATTATAGAAGGCTGGCAGCGCAGAAAGTTGGGTCATATGAGATCATCGAGAAGATCAATCCTAATGCCTACCGGTTAAAGCTACCAAGCCACACCAACACTTCGGATGTTTTGAATGTGAAGCATCTCATACCTTATCGGGGTGACAGTTCAGAAGAGGAGGAAGAGGTACTGAATTCGAGGGCAAATTCCTCCCAACCTGGGGAGGAGGATGCAAATAGCAAAGCTGAAGATTACTTGGAGACCCGACGCCGTCGTTATACTCGCGTGGTCGGTAAACTTTAATCGTCTTTAAATTTTGTTGCGTAACTCTGTTTTTTTATTATAATATATCATCGGAAAGATGTCGACGAGAGGAAGACACTTGAAAATTATGTAATCAATCGGTGAATCAAAGTTTGGGCTTCAGTCCATCCTTTGCCTACTATGCATTCCAACCGCGAGCTCTAATTAACCTAGCTCTAGTTCCAGATTCAAAGATGGTACATAAGAAGGCTGAGGATTTCATTAGTGATTTACAGGATGTCCATAAACAAGTGCAATAGAATTTACTTGAGTCGACGACAAAGTATAAGGACGCGGTTGGCAAGAAACGACGCTTGGTAGAGTTTGATGAGATGGATTTTGTGTGGCTAGTGCTGACCAAGGATCGATATCCGGCGCACGAGTATAGCAAGCTGGCAGCGCAGAAAGTTAAGCCGTATGAGATCATCGAGAAGATCAATCCTAATGCCAACCGGTTAAAGCTACCGAGCCACACCAATACTTCGGATGTGTTCAATGTGAAGCATCTCATACCTTATCATGGTGACTGTACGGGGGAGGAGGAGGAGGTACTAAATTCGAGGGCGAATTCCGTTCAACCTGGGGAGAATATTGCAGATAGCAAAGCTGAAGATTACTTGGAGACCCAAGGCCGTCGTTATACTAGCGTGGTCGGTAAATTTTAATTGTCTTTAACTTTTGTTGCGTAACTCCGTTTTTCGATTATAATATATCATCAGAAAGCTTTCAACGAGAGGAAGACACTAGAAAATTATGTAATCAATCGGTGAATAAAAGTTCGGGCATGAGTCCATTCTTTGCCAACTATGTATTCCAACCGCGAGCTCCAATTGACCTAGCTCTTGTTCCCTATTTGAAGAGGGTACATAAGAAGGCTGAGGATTTCGTTAGTGATTTACAAGATGTCCATAAATAAGTGCAATAGAATTTACTTGAGTCGACGACAATGTATAAGGATGCGGTTGACAAGAAGCGATGCTTGGTAGAGTTCGATGAGGGGGATTTTGTGTAGGCTGTACTGACCAAGGATCGATATCCAGCGCACGAGGATAGCAAGCTGGCAGCGCATAAAGTTAAGCCGTATGAGATCATCAAGAAGATCAGTCCTAATGCCTATCGGGTAAAGCTACCAAGCCACACCAACACTTCAGACGTGTTCAATGTGAAGCATTCATACCTTATCGTGGTGACAGTTCGGAGGAGGAGGAGGTACTAAATTCTATGGCGAATTCCTTCCAACCTAGGGAGGAGGATGCATAGCAAAGCTGAAGATTACTTGGAGACCCGAGGCCATCGTTATCTCGCGTGGTCGGTAAACTTCAATCGTCTTTAACTATTGTTGCGTAACTCCATTTTTCTGTTATAATATATTGTCGGAAAACTGTCCACGAGAGAAAGACATTGGAAAATTTTGTAATCGATTGGTGAATCAAAGTCCGGGCTTCAGTCCATTCTTTTCAAACTATGCATTCCAACCGCGATCTCCAATTGACCTAGCTCTTGTTCCCGATTTGAAAAGGGTACATAAGAAGGCTGAGAATTTCATTAGTGATTTACAGAATGTCCATAAACTGGTGCAACAAAATTTACTTGAGTCGACGACAAAGTATAAGGATGCGGCTGACAAGAAGCGACGCTTAGTAGAGTTTGATGAGGGGGTTTTGTGTGGGCAGTGCTGACCAAGGATCCATATCCGACGCCCGAGCATAGCAAACTTGCAGCGCAAAAAGTTCAGCCATTTGAGATCATCGAGAAGATCAATCCTAATGCCTACCGGTTAAAACTACAAAGCCACACCAACACTTCAGACGTGTTCAATGTGAAGCATCTCATACCTTATCATGGTAACAGTTCGGAGGAGGAGGAGGAGGTACTAAATTCGAGGGAGAATTCCTTCCAACCTGGGGAGGAGGAGGCAGATAGCAAAGCTCATGATTACTTGGAGACCCAAGACTGTCGTTATACTCGCGTGGTCGATAAACTTTAATCGAATATAATTTTCGCTGCGTAACTCCTTTTTTCTATTATAATATATTGCCGGAAAGATCTGGACGAGAGGCAGACACTGGAAAATTATGTAATCGATCGGTGAATCGTAGTTCAGGTTTCAGTCCATTCTTTGCCAATTATGTATTCCAACCGCGAGCTCTAATTAACCTAGCTCCTGTTCCCGATTTGAAGAGGGTACATAAGAAGGCTGAGGATTTGATTAGTGATTTACAGGACGTCCGTAAACAAGTGCAACAGAATTTACTTGAGCCGACGAAAAAGTATAAGGACGCAGTTGACAAGAAGCGACGCTTGGTAGAGTTCGATGAGGGGGATTTTGTGTAGGCAGTGCTGACCAAGGATCGATATCCGACGCACGAGTATAGCAAACTGGCAGCGCAAAAAATTGGGTCATATGAGATCATCGGGAAGATCAATCCTAATGCCTATCGGTTAAAGCTACCAATCCATACCAACACTTCGGACGTGATCAATGTGAAGCATCTCATACCTTATCCTAGTGACAATTCGGAGGAGGAGGAGGAGGTACTGAATTCTAGGGCGAATTCCTTTCAACCCTGGGAGAATGTTGCAGATAGCAAATCTGAAGATTACTTGGAGATTCGAGGCCGTCGTTATACTCGCGTTGTCGGTAAATTTTAATTGTCTTTAACTTTTGTTGCATAACTCCGTTTTTCTATTATAATATATCATCGGAAAGTTATTGACGAGAGGAATACACTAGAAAATTAAGTAATTGATAGGTGAATGAAAGTTCGGGCTTGAGTCCATTCTTTGCCAACTATGTATTCCAACCGCGAGCTCCAATTGACCTAGCTCCTGTTCCCGATTTGAAGAGGGTACATAAGAAGGATGAGGATTTCATTAGTGATTTACAGCATGTCCATAAACAAGTGCAACAAAATTTACTTGAGTCAAAGATAAAGTATAAGGACGCGGCTGACAAGAAGCGACGCTTGGTAGAGTTCGATGATGGGGATTTTGTGTAAGCAGTGCTGATCAAGGATCGATATCCGACACACGAGTATATCAAGCTGGAAGCGTAGAAAGTTAAGCCGTATGAGATCATCGAGAAGTCAATCCTAATGCCTACCGATTAAAGCTACCAAGCCACCCCAACACTTCGGACGTGTTCAATGTGAAGCATCTCATACCTTATCGTGGTGATAGTTCAGAAGAGGAGGAAGAGGTAATGAATTCGAAGGCGAATTCCTTCCAACCTGGGGAGGAGGATGCAGATAGCAAAGCTCAAGACTACATGGAGACCCGAGGCCGTCGTTATATTCGCATGGTTGATAAATTTTAATTGGCTGTAATTTTCATTGCGTAACTCCTTTTTTCTGTTATAATATATTTTCGAAAAGCTCTCGACGAGAGGAAGACACTGGGAAATTATGTAATCGATTGGTGAATCGAAGGTCAGGCTTCAAATCCTTCTTTGCCAACTATGTATTCCAACCGCGAGCTCTAATTGACCTAGTTCATGTTCCCAATTTGAAGAGGGTACATAAGAAGGCTGAGGATTTCATTAGTGATTTACAAGATGTCCATAAACTGGTGCAACAGAATTTACTTGAGTCAACGACAAAGTATAAGTACGCGGCTGACAAGAAACGACGCTTGGTAGAGTTCGATGAGGGGGATTTTTTGTGGGCAGTGCTTACCAAGGATAAATATCCGGCGTGCGAGTTTAGCAAGCTAGCAGCGCAGAAAGATCGGCCATATGAGATCATCGAGAAGATCAATCCTAATGCCTACCGATTAAAGTTACCAAGCCGCACTAACACTTCGGACTTGTTCAATGTGAAGCATCTCATACCTTATCGTGGTGACAGTTCGGTGGAGGAGGAGGAGGTACTGAATTCGAGGGCGAATTTCTTCCAACCTGGGGAGGAGGATGTAGTTAGCAAAGCTGAAAATTACTTGGAGACACGAGGCCGTCGTTATATTCACGTGGTCGATAAACTTTAATCGGTTGTAACTTTCGCTACGTAACTCATTTTTTCTGTTATAATATATTACCGAAAAGCTCTCGACGAGAAGAAGACACAGGAAAATTATGTAATCGATCGGTGAATCACAGTTTGGGCTTCAGTCCATTCTTTGTCAACTATGTATACCAACCGCGAGCTCTAATTGACCTAGCTCCAATTCCCGATTTGAAGAGGGTACATAAGAAGGCATAGGATTTCATTAGTGATTTACAGGATGTCTATAAACTGGTGCAATAAAATTTACTTGAGTCGACGACAAAGTATAAGGACGCGGCTGACAAGAAGCAACGCTTGGTAGAGTTCGATGAGGGGGATTTTATGTGGGCAGTGGTGACAGTTCGGTGGAGGAGGAGGAGGAGGAGGTACTGAATTCGAGGGCGAATTTCTTCCAACCTGGGGAGGAGGATGCAGTTAGCAAAGCTGAAAATTACTTGGAGACACAAGGCCGTCGTTATACTCGCGTGGTCGATAAACTTTAATCGGCTATAACTTTAGCTGCGTAACACTTTTTTTCTCTTATAATATATTACTGAAAAGTTCTTGACGAGAGGAAGACACAGGAAAATTATGTAATCGATCGGTGAATCGTAGTTTGAGCTTCAGTCCATTCTTTGCCAACTATGTATTCCAACCGCGAGCTCTAATTGACCTAGCTCCTATTCCCAATTTGAAAAGGGTACATAAGAAGACTGAGGATTTAATTAGTGATTTGCAGGATGTCGATAAACAAGTGTAATAGAATTTACTTGAGTCGACGACAAAGTATAAGGACGCGGCTAACAAGAAGCGACGCTTGGTAGAGTTCGATGAGGGGGATTTTGTGTAGGCAGTGCTGACCAAGGACCAATATTCAGCACACGAGAATAGCAAGCTGGCAGCGCAAAAAGTTGGTTCACATGAGATCATCGAGAAGATCAATCCTAATGCCTATTGGTTAAAGCTACTAATCCATACCAACACTTCGGACTTGTTCAATGTGTAGCATCTCATACCTTATCCCAGTGACAGTTCATAAGAGGAGGAGGAGGTACTGAATTCTAGGGCGAATTCCTTCCAACCTTGGGAGGAGGATACGGATAGCAAAGCTGAAGATTACTTGGAGACCCAAGGCTGTCGTTATATTCGCGTGATCAATAATCTTTAATCGGTTGTAGCTTTCGTTGCGTAACTCCTTTTTTCTGTTATAATATTTCGCCGGAAAGCTCTCGACGAGAGGAAGACATTGGGAAATTATGTAATCGATCGGTGAATCGAAGTTCGGGCTTCAAATCATTCTTTGCCAACTATGTATTCCAACCGCGAGCTCTAATTGACCTAGTTCCTGTTCCAGATTTGAAGACGGTACATAAGAAGGCTGAGGGTTTCATTAGTGACTTACAGGATGCCCATAAACTGATGCAACAGAATTTACTTGAGTCGACGACAAAGTATAAGGACGCGA
>BRYE01000030.1:3418610-3451110 GCA_030159115.1 Actinidia arguta var. hypoleuca | reverse complement strand
GCAGTGCTTACCAAGGATAAATATCCGGCGCGCGAGTATAGCAAGCTGGCAGCGCAGAAAGATCGGCCACATGAGATCATCGAGAAGATCAATCCTAATGCCTATCGATTAAAGTTACCAAGCCGCACTAACACTTCGGACTTGTTCAATGTGAAGCATCTCATACCTTATCGTGGTGACAGTTCGGTGGAGGAGGAGGAGGAAGAGGAGGTACTGAATTCGAGGGCAAATTTCTTCCAACCTGGGGAGGAGGATGCAGTTAGCAAAGCTGAATATTACTTGGAGACCCGAGGCCGTCGTTATACTCGCGTGGTCAATAAACTTTATTCGGCTGTAACTTTCGCTACGTAACTCATTTTTTCTGTTATAATATATTACCGAAAAGCTCTCGACGAGAGGAAGACATAGGAAAATTATGTAATCGATCGGTAAATCACAATTTGGGCTTCAGTCCATTCTTTGCCAACTATGTATACCAACCGCGAGCTCTAATCGACCTAGCTCCAATTCCTGATTTGAAGAGGGTACATAAGAAGGCTTAGGATTTCATTAGTGATTACAGAATGTCTATAAACTGGTGCAATAAAATTTACTTGAGTCGACGACAAAGTATAAGGACGCGACTAACAAGAAGCAACGCATGGTAGAGTTCGATGAGGGTGATTTTGTGTGGGCAGTGCTGACCAAGGATCGATATCCGGCGCGTGAGTATAGCAAGCTGGCAGCGCAAAAAGTTTGGCCATATGAGATGATCGAGAAGATCAATCCTAATGCGTAGCGATTAAAGCTACCAAGCCACACCAACACTTCGGACTTGTTCAACGTGAAGCATCTCATACCTTATCGTGGTGATAGTTCGGAGGAGGAGGTACTGAATTCGAGGGCGAATTTCTTCCAACCTGGGGAGGAGGATGCAGATAGCAAAGCTGAAGATTACTTGGAGACCCGAGGCTGTCGTTATACTCGCGTGGTCGATAAACTTTAATCGGCTATAACTTTCGCTGTGTAACACTTTTTTTTTGTTATAATATATTGCCGGAAAGCTCTCGACGAGAGGAAGACACAGGAAAATTATGTAATTGATAGGTGAATCGCAATTTGAGCTTCAGTCCATTCTTTGCCAACTATGTATTCTAACCGCCAGCTCTAATTGACCTAGCTCCTATTCCCGATTTAAAGAGGGTACATAAGAAGACTGAGGATTTCATTTGTGATTTAGAGGATGTCCATAAACTGGTGCAACAGAATTTACTTGAGTCGACGACAAAGTATAAGGACGCGGCTGACAAGAAGCGACGCTTGGTAGAGTTCGATGAGGGGGATTTTGTGTGGGCAGTGCTTACCAAGGATAAATATCCGGCGTGCAAGTATAGGAAGCTGGCAGCGCAGAAAGATCGGCCATATGAGATCATCGAGAAGATCAATCCTAATGGCTACCGATTAAAGTTACCAAGCCGCACTAACACTTCGGACTTGTTCAATGTGAAGCATCTCATACCTTATCGTGGTGACAGTTCAGTGGAGGAGGAGGAGGTACTGAATTCGAGGGCGAATTTCTTCCAACCTGGGGAGAAGGATGCAGTTAGCAAAGCTGAAGATTACTTGGAGACCCGAGGCCGTCGTTATACTCGCGTGGTCGATAAACTTTAGTCGGCTGTAACTTTCGCTATGTAACCCTTTTTTTTGCCAACTATGTATACCAACCGCGAGCTCTAATCGACCTAGCTCCAATTCCCGATTTGAAGAGGGTAGATAAGAAGGCTTAGGATTTCATTTGTGAATTACTGGATGTCTATAAACTGGTGCAATAAAATTTACTTGAGTCAACGACAAAGTATAAGGACGCGGCTAACAAGAAGCAACGCTTGGTAGAGTTCGATGAGGGAGATTTTGTGTGGGCAGTGCTGACCAAGGATCGATATCCGGCGCGTGAGTATAGTAAGGTGGCAGCGCAAAAAGTTTGGCCATATGAGATGATCGAGAAGATCAATCCTAATGCATACCGATTAAAGCTACCAAGCCGCACCAACACTTCGAACTTGTTCAATGTAAAGCATCTCATACCTTATCGTGGTGATAGTTAGGAGGAGGAAGAGGAGGTACTGAATTCGAGGGCGAATTTCTTCCAACTTGGGGAGGAGGATGCTGATAGCAAAGCTGAAGATTACTTGGAGACCCGAGGCTGTCGTTATACTCGCGTGGTTGATAAACTTTAATCGGCTATAACTTTCGCTGTGTAACACTTTTCTTCTGTTATAATATATTGTCAGAAAGCTCTGGACGAGAGGAAGACACAAGAAAATTATGTAATCGATCGGTGAATCGTAGTTTGAGCTTCAGTCCATTCTTTGCCAACTATGTATTCCAACCGCGAGCTCTAATTGACCTAGCTCCTATTCCCGATTTGAAGAGGGTACATAAGAAGACTGAGGATTTCATTAGTGATTTACAGGATGTCGATAAACAAGTGCAAGAGAATTTACTTGAGTCGACGACAAAGTATAAGGACGCGGCTGACAAGAAACGACGCTTAGTAGAGTTCGATGAGGGGGATTTTATGTGGGCAGTGCTTACCAAGGATAAATATCCGGCGCACGAGGATAACAAGCTGGAAGCGCAGAAAATTGAGCCGTATGAGATCATCAAGAAGATCAATCCTAATGCCTACCGGTTAAAGCTACCAAGCCACACCAACACTTTGAACGTGTTCAATGTGAAGCATTTCATACCTTATCGTGGTGACAGTTCGGAGGAGGAGGAGGAGATACTGAATTAGAGGGCAAATTCCTTCCAACCTGGGGAGGAGGATACAAATAGCAAAGCTGAAGATTACTTAGAGACCCGAGGCCGTCGTTATACTCGCGTAGTCGGTAAACTTTAATCGTCTTTAACTTTTATTGCGTAACTCCATTTTTCTATTATAATATATTTTCGAAAAGCTGTCAACGAGTGGAAGACACTAGAAAATTATGTAATCGATCGGTGAATCGCAGTTCGGGCTTCAGTCCATTCTTTGCCAACTATGCATTCCAACTACGAGCTCCAATTAACCTAGCTCTTGTTCCCGAGTTGAAGAGGGTACATAAGAAGGCTGAGGATTTCATTAGTGATTTACAGGATGTCCATAAACAAGTGCAACAGAATTTACTTAAGTCGATGACAAAGTATAAGGACGCGGCTGACAAGAAGCGACGCTTAGTAGAGTTCGATGAGGGGGATTTTATGTGGGCAGTGCTTACCAAGGATAAATATCCGGCGCGCGAGTATAGCAAGCTGGCAGCGCAGAAAGATCGGCCACATGAGATCATCGAGAAGATCAATCCTAATGCCTATCGATTAAAGTTACCAAGCCGCACTAACACTTCGGACTTGTTCAATGTGAAGCATCTCATACCTTATCGTGGTGACAGTTCGGTGGAGGAGGAGGAGGAAGAGGAGGTACTGAATTCGAGGGCAAATTTCTTCCAACCTGGGGAGGAGGATGCAGTTAGCAAAGCTGAATATTACTTGGAGACCCGAGGCCGTCGTTATACTCGCGTGGTCAATAAACTTTATTCGGCTGTAACTTTCGCTACGTAACTCATTTTTTCTGTTATAATATATTACCGAAAAGCTCTCGACGAGAGGAAGACATAGGAAAATTATGTAATCGATCGGTAAATCACAATTTGGGCTTCAGTCCATTCTTTGCCAACTATGTATACCAACCGCGAGCTCTAATCGACCTAGCTCCAATTCCTGATTTGAAGAGGGTACATAAGAAGGCTTAGGATTTCATTAGTGATTACAGAATGTCTATAAACTGGTGCAATAAAATTTACTTGAGTCGACGACAAAGTATAAGGACGCGACTAACAAGAAGCAACGCATGGTAGAGTTCGATGAGGGTGATTTTGTGTGGGCAGTGCTGACCAAGGATCGATATCCGGCGCGTGAGTATAGCAAGCTGGCAGCGCAAAAAGTTTGGCCATATGAGATGATCGAGAAGATCAATCCTAATGCGTAGCGATTAAAGCTACCAAGCCACACCAACACTTCGGACTTGTTCAACGTGAAGCATCTCATACCTTATCGTGGTGATAGTTCGGAGGAGGAGGTACTGAATTCGAGGGCGAATTTCTTCCAACCTGGGGAGGAGGATGCAGATAGCAAAGCTGAAGATTACTTGGAGACCCGAGGCTGTCGTTATACTCGCGTGGTCGATAAACTTTAATCGGCTATAACTTTCGCTGTGTAACACTTTTTTTTTGTTATAATATATTGCCGGAAAGCTCTCGACGAGAGGAAGACACAGGAAAATTATGTAATTGATAGGTGAATCGCAATTTGAGCTTCAGTCCATTCTTTGCCAACTATGTATTCTAACCGCCAGCTCTAATTGACCTAGCTCCTATTCCCGATTTAAAGAGGGTACATAAGAAGACTGAGGATTTCATTTGTGATTTAGAGGATGTCCATAAACTGGTGCAACAGAATTTACTTGAGTCGACGACAAAGTATAAGGACGCGGCTGACAAGAAGCGACGCTTGGTAGAGTTCGATGAGGGGGATTTTGTGTGGGCAGTGCTTACCAAGGATAAATATCCGGCGTGCAAGTATAGGAAGCTGGCAGCGCAGAAAGATCGGCCATATGAGATCATCGAGAAGATCAATCCTAATGGCTACCGATTAAAGTTACCAAGCCGCACTAACACTTCGGACTTGTTCAATGTGAAGCATCTCATACCTTATCGTGGTGACAGTTCAGTGGAGGAGGAGGAGGTACTGAATTCGAGGGCGAATTTCTTCCAACCTGGGGAGAAGGATGCAGTTAGCAAAGCTGAAGATTACTTGGAGACCCGAGGCCGTCGTTATACTCGCGTGGTCGATAAACTTTAGTCGGCTGTAACTTTCGCTATGTAACCCTTTTTTTTGCCAACTATGTATACCAACCGCGAGCTCTAATCGACCTAGCTCCAATTCCCGATTTGAAGAGGGTAGATAAGAAGGCTTAGGATTTCATTTGTGAATTACTGGATGTCTATAAACTGGTGCAATAAAATTTACTTGAGTCAACGACAAAGTATAAGGACGCGGCTAACAAGAAGCAACGCTTGGTAGAGTTCGATGAGGGAGATTTTGTGTGGGCAGTGCTGACCAAGGATCGATATCCGGCGCGTGAGTATAGTAAGGTGGCAGCGCAAAAAGTTTGGCCATATGAGATGATCGAGAAGATCAATCCTAATGCATACCGATTAAAGCTACCAAGCCGCACCAACACTTCGAACTTGTTCAATGTAAAGCATCTCATACCTTATCGTGGTGATAGTTAGGAGGAGGAAGAGGAGGTACTGAATTCGAGGGCGAATTTCTTCCAACTTGGGGAGGAGGATGCTGATAGCAAAGCTGAAGATTACTTGGAGACCCGAGGCTGTCGTTATACTCGCGTGGTTGATAAACTTTAATCGGCTATAACTTTCGCTGTGTAACACTTTTCTTCTGTTATAATATATTGTCAGAAAGCTCTGGACGAGAGGAAGACACAAGAAAATTATGTAATCGATCGGTGAATCGTAGTTTGAGCTTCAGTCCATTCTTTGCCAACTATGTATTCCAACCGCGAGCTCTAATTGACCTAGCTCCTATTCCCGATTTGAAGAGGGTACATAAGAAGACTGAGGATTTCATTAGTGATTTACAGGATGTCGATAAACAAGTGCAAGAGAATTTACTTGAGTCGACGACAAAGTATAAGGACGCGGCTGACAAGAAGCGACGCTTGGTAGAGTTCGATGAGGGGGATTTTGTGTAGGCCGTGCTGACCAAGGACCAATATTCGGCGCACGAGAATAGCAAGCTGGCAGCGCAAAAAGTTCGTTCACATGAGATCATCGAGAAGATCAATCCTAATGCCTATCGGTTAAAGCTACTAATCCATACCAACACTTCGGACTTGTTCAATATGAAGCATCTCATACCTTATCCCAGTGACAGTTCGGAAGAGGAGGAGGAGGTACTGAATTCTAGGGCGAATTCCTTCCAACCTTGGGAGGAGGATGCGGATAGCAAAGCTGAAGATTACTTGGAGACCCGAGGCTGTCGTTATACTTGCGTGATCAATAAATTTTAATCGATTATAGCTTTCGCCCCGTAACTCCTTTTTTCTGTTATAATATATCGCTGGGAAATTATGTAATCGATCGGTGAATCAAAGTTCGGGCTTCAAATCATTCTTTGCCAACTATGTATTCCCATTGCGAGCTCTAATTGACCTAGTTACTGTTCCCGATTTGAAGAGGGTACATAAGAAGGCTGAGGATTTCATTAGTGACTTACAGGATGTCCATAAATTGGTGCAACAGAATTTACTTGAGTCGACGACAAAGTATAAGGACGCGGCTGTCAAGAAGCGACATTTGGTAGAGTTCGATGAGGTGGATTTTGTGTAGGCAGTGCTGACCAAGGATCGATATTCGACGCACGAGTATAGCAAGCTGGCAGCGCAAAAACTTGATCCGTATGAGATTATCGAGAAGATAAATCCTAATGCCTATCGGTTAAAGCTACCAAGCCACACTAACATTTCGGACGTGTTCATTGAGAAGCATCACATACCTTATCGTGGTGACAGTTCGGAGTCGGAGGAGGAGGAGGAGGTACTGAATTCGAGGGCGAATTCCTTCCAACCAGGGGATCAGGACGTAGATAGCAAAGCTGAAGATTACTTGGGGACCCGAGACCGTCGTTATACTCGCTTGGTCGGTAAACTTTAATCGTCTTCAACTTTTGTTGCGTAACTTAATTTTTTATTATAATATATCGTCAGAAAGATGTCGACGAGAGGAAGATACTTAAAAATTATGTAATCAATCGGTGAATCAAAGTTTGGGCTTCAGTCCATCCTTTGCCTACTATGCATTCCAACCACGAGCTCCAATTAACCTAGCTCTTGTTCCAGATTCGAAGAGGGTACATTAGAAGGCTGAAGATTTCATTAGTGATTTACAGCATGTCCATAAACAAGTGCAACAGAATTTACTGGAGTCGACGATAAAGTATAAGGACGCGGTTGACAAGAAGCGACGCTTGGTAGAGTTTGATGAGATGGATTTTGGGTGGGCAGTGCTGACCAAGGATCGATATCCGGCTCACGAGTATAGCAAGCTAGCAACGCAGAAAGTTGGGTCATATGAGATCACCGAGAAGATCAATCCTAATGCCGACCGGTTAAAGCTACCAAGCCACACCAAAACTTCGAACGTGTTCAATGTGACGCGTCTCATACCTTATCGTGGTGACAGTTCGGAGGAGGACGAGGATGTACTGAATTCGGGGGCGAATTCCTTCCAACCTGGAGAGGAGGATGCAAATAGCGAAGCTGAAGATTACTTGGAGACCCAAGGCCGTCGTTATACTCGCGTGGTTGGTAAACTTTAATCGTCTTTAACTTTTGTTGCGTAACTGCATTTTTCTATTATAATATAACGTCGGAAAGCTCTCGACGAAAGGAAGACACTGGAAAATTATGTAATCAATCGGTGAATCAAAGTTCGGGCTTCAGTCCATTCTTTTCAAACTATGCATTCCAACTACGAGCTTCAATTGAACTAGCTCCTGTTCCGGATTTGAAGAGGGTACATAAGAAGGCTGAGGATTTCATTAGTGATTTACAGGATGTCCATAACTAGGTGCAACAGAATTTACTTGAGTCGACGACAAAGTATAAGGACGCGGCTGACCAGAAGCGACGCTTGGTAGAGTTTGATGAGGGTGATTTTGTGTGGGCAGTGCTGACCAAGGATCCATATCCGATGCACGCGTATAGCAAACTGGCAGCGCAAAAAGTTTGGCCATATGTGATCATCGAGAAGATCAATTCTAATTCCTACCGGTTAAAATTACCAAGCCACACCACCACTTCAGACGTGTTTAATGTGAAGCATCTCATACCTTATCGTGGTGACAGCTCGGAGGAGGAGGAGGAGGAGGTACTGAATTCGAGGGCGAATTCCTACCAACCTGGGGAGGAGGTTGCAGATAGCAAAGCTGAAGATTACTTGGAGACCCGAGCCCATCATTATACTCGCGTGGTTAGTAAACTTTAATCGGCTATAATTTTCGCTACGTAACTCCTTTTTTTTGTTATAGTATATTGTTGGAAAGCTCTCGACGAGAGCCAGACACTGGAAAATTATGTAATCGATCGGTGAATCGCAGTTTATGTTTCAGTCCATTCTTTGCCAACTATGTATTCCTACCGCGAGCTCTAATTGACTTAGCTCATATTCCCGATTTGAAGAGGGTACATAAGAAGGCTGAGGATTTCATTAGTGATTTACAGGATGTCCATAAATAAGTGCAAAAGAATTTACTTGAGTCGCCGACAAAGTATAAGGACACGGCTAACAAGAAGCGACGCTTGGTAGAGTTCGATGAGGGGGATTTTGTGTTGGCAGGGCTGACCAAGGATCGATATCCGGCGCACGAGTATAGCAAACTGGCAACGCGAAAAGTTGAGTCGTATGAGATCACCGAGCAGATCAATCCTAATGTCTGCCGGTTAAAGCTACCGAGCTACACCAACACTTTAGACGTGTTCAATTTGTAGCATTTCATACCTTATCGTGGTGACAGTTTGGAGGAGGAAGAGGAGGTACTGAATTTGATGGCAAATTCCTTCCAACCTGGGAGGAGGATGCATAGCAAAGCTTAAGATTACTTGGAGACCTTAGGCCGTCGTTATACTCGCGTGGTCGATAAATTTTATTCGGCTATAATTTTTGCTGTGTAACTCTTTTTTTCTGTTATAATATATTGCCGGAAAGCTCTCGACTAGAGGAAGACACTAGAAAATTATGTAATCGATCGGTGAATCGCAGTTTGGGCTTCAGTCCATTCTTTGCCAACTATGTATTCCAACCGCTAGCTCCAATTGACCTAGCTCTTGTTCCAGATTTGAAGATGGTACATAAGAAGGCTGAGGATTTCATTAGTGATTTACAGGATGTCCATAAACAAGTGCAACAGAATTTACTTGAGTCGACGACAAAGTATAAGGACGCGGCTGACAAGAAGTGACGCTTGGTAGAGTTCGATGGTGGGGATTTTTTGAAGGCAGTGCTGACCAAGGATCGATATTCGGCGCACGAGGATGGCAAGCTGGCAACGAAAAAGTTGCGCCGTATGAGATCATCAAGAAGATCAATCCTAATGCCTACTGGTTAAAGCTACCAAGCCACACCAACACTTCGGATGTGTTCAATGTGAAGTATCTCATACCTTATCGTGGTTACAGTTCGGAGGAGGAGGTACTGAACTCGAGGGCGAATTCCTTCCAACTTGGGGAGGAGGATGCATAGCAAAGCTGAAGATTACTTGGAGACCTGAGCCCGTCGTTATACTCGGGTGGTTGATAAACTTTAAACGGCTTTAACTTTTGCTGCGTAACTCCTTTTTTCTGTTATAATATGTTGCCAGAAAGCTCTCGACGAGAGGATGACACTAGAAAATTATGTAATCGATCGGTGGATCGCAGTTCAGGCTTCAATCCATTCTTTGCCAACTACGCATTCCAACCGCGAGCTCCAATTAACCTAGCTCTTGTTCCAGATTTGAAGAGGGTACGTAAGAAGGCTGTGGATTTTATTAGTGATTTACAGGATGTCCATAAACAAGTGCAACAGAATTTACTTGAGTCGACGACAAAGTATAAGGACGCGGTTGACAAGAAGCGACGCTTGGTAGAGTTCGATGAGGGGGATTTTGTGTTGGCAGTGCTGACCAAGGATCGATATCCGACGCACGAGTATAGCAAACTGGCAACGCGAATAGTTAAGCCGTATGAGATCATCGAGCAGATCAATCCTAATGTCTGCCGGTTAAAGCTACCGAGTTACACCAACACTTCAGACGTGTTCAATGTGAAGCATTTCATACCTTATCATGGTGACAGTTCAGAGGAGGAAGAGGAGGTACTGAATTTGATGGCAAATTCCTTCCAACCTGGGGAGGAGGATGCATAGCAAAGCTTAAGATTACTTGCAGACCTGCGGCCATCGTTATACTCGCGTGGTCGGTAAAATTTAATCGTCTTTAACTTTTGGTGCGTAACTCCCTTTTTCTATTATAATAGTCCATAAACAAGTGCAACAGAATTTACTTGAGTAGATGACAAAGTATAAGGACGCGGCTGACAAGAAGCGATGCTTGGTAGAGTTCGATGATGGGGATTTTGTGTAGGCAGTGCTGACCAAAGATAGATATTCGGCGCACGAGGATGGCAAGCAGGCAACGAAAAAGTTGCGCCGTATGAGATCATCAAGAAGATCAATCCTAATGCCTACTGGTTAAAGCTACCAAGCCACACCAACACTTCAGATGTGTTCAATGTGAAGCATCTCATACCTTATCGTGGTTACAGTGCAGAGGAGGAGGTACTGAACTCGAGGGCGAATTCCTTCCAACCTGGGGAGGAGGATGCATAGCAAAGCTGAAGATTACTTGGAGACCTGAGCCCGTTGTTATACTCGGGTGGTCGGTAAACTTTAATCGGCTGTAACTTTTGCTGCGTAACTCCTTTTTTCTATTATAATATGTTGCCAGAAAGCTCTCGACGAGAGGGTGACACTAGAAAATTATGTAATCGATTGGTGAATCGCAGTTCGGGCTTCAATCCATTCTTTGCCAACTATGCAATCCAACCGTGAGCTCCAATTAACCTAGCTCTTGTTCCAGATTTGAAGAGGGTACGTAAGAAGGCTGTGGATTTCATTAGTGATTTATAGGATGTCCATAAACAAGTGCAATAGAATTTATTTGAGTCGACGACAAAGTATAAGGACGCGGCTGACAAGAAGTGAAGCTTGGTAGAGTTCGATGAGGGGGATTTTGTGTAGGCAGTACTGACCAAGGATCGATATCCAGCCCCCGAGGATAGCAAGCTGGCAGCGCAGAAAGTTGAGTCGTATGAGATCATCAAGAAGATGAATCCTAATGCCTACCGGTTAAAGCTACCAAGCCACACTAACACTTCGACGTGTTCAATGTGAAGCATCTTATACCTTATCTTGGTGACAATTCGGAGGACGAGGAGGAGGAACTGAATTCGAGGGCGAATTCTTTCCAACCTGGGGAGGAAGTTGCAGATAGCAAAGCTGAAGATTACTTGGAGACCCGAGGCAGTCGTTATACTCGCGTGGTCGGTAAACTTTAACCGGCTGTAACTTTCGCTCCGTAACTCCTTTTTTCTATAACAATATGTTGTCGGAAAGCTCTGGACGAGAGGAAGACACTGGAAAATTATGTAATTGATCAGTGAATCAAAGTTTGGGCTTCAACCCATCCTTTGCCAACTATGCATTCCAACCGTAAGCTCCAATTAACCTAGCTCTTGTTCCCGATTTGAAGAGGGTACATAAGAAGGCTGAGGATTTCATTGGTGATTTACAGGATGTCCATAAACAAGTGCAACAGAATTTACTTGAGTCGACGACAAAGTACAAGGACGCGACTAACAAGAAGCAACGCATGGTAGAGTTCGATGAGGGGGATTTTTTGTAAGCAGTGCTGACAAGGGATCGTTATTCGACGCACGAGTATAGCAACTTGGGGAGGAGGATGAGTAACAAAGCTGAAGATTACTTCGAGACCCGAGGCTGTCGTTATACTCGCTTGGTCGGTAAACTTTAATCGTCTTAAACTTTTGTTGCGTAACTCTATTTTTCTATTATAATATATCATCGGAAAGCTGTCGACGAGAGGAATACTCTAGAAAATTATGTAATCGATCGGTGAATAAAAGTTCGGGCTTCAGTTCATTCTTTGCATACTATGCAAAAAATCCGCAAGCTCCAATTAACCTAGCTCTTGTTCTCGATTTGAAGAGGGTACGTAAGAAGGCTGAGGATTTCATTAGTGATTTAATGGATGTCCATATATAAGTGCAACAGAATTTACTTGAGTCGACGACAAAGTGTAAGGACGCGACCAACAAGAAGCAACTCATGGTAGAGTTTGATGAGGGGGATATTTTGTAGGCAGTGCTGACAAGGAATCGTTATCCGACGCATGAGTATAGCAAGCTGGCAGCGCAGAAAGTTGAGCCGTATGAGATCATCAAGAAGATCAATCCTAATGCCTACCGATTAAAACTACCAAGCCACACCAACACTTCCGACGTGTTCAATGTAAAGCATCTCATACCTTATCGTGGTGACCATTCGGAGGAGAAGGAGGAGGTATTAAATTAGAAGGAAAATCCCTTACAACTTGGGGAGGAGGATGCGTAGCAAAGCTGAAGATTACTTGGAGACCCGAGGCCGTCGTTATACTCGCTTGGTCGGTAAATTTTAATTGTCTTTAACTTTTGTTGCGTAACTCCATTTTTCTATTATAATATATCATTGGAAAGCTGTCGACGAGAGGAAGACTCTGGAGAATTATGTAATCGATCGATATATCAAAGTTTGGGCTTCAGTCCATTCTTTGCATACTTTGCAAAGAATCCGCAAGCTCCAATTAACCTAGCTCTTGTTCCCGATTTGAAGAGGGTACATAAGAAGGCTGAGGATTTCGTTAGTGATTTACAGGATGTCCATAAATAAGTGCAATAGAATTTACTTGAGTCGACGGCAATGTATAAGCATGCAGCTTACAAGAAGCGATGCTTGGTAGAGTTCGATGAGGGGGATTTTGTGTAGGCAGTACTGACCAAGGATCGATATTCAGCCCACGAGGATAGCAAGTTGGCAGCGCAGAAAGTTAAGCCGAATGAGATCATCAAGAAGATCAATCCTAATGCCTACCGGTTAAAGCTACCAAGCCACACCAACACTTCGAACGTGTTCAATGTGAAGCATCTCATACCTTGTCGTGGTGACAGTGAGGAGGAGGAGGTACTGAATTCGAGGGCGAATTCCTTCCAACCTGGGAAAGAGGTTGCGAATAGCGATGCTGAAGAATACTTGGAGACCCGAGGCCGTGTTTATACTCGCGTGGTCGGTAAACTTTAATCATCTTTAATTTTTGTTGCGTAACTCCTTTTTTCTATTATAATATATCATCGGAAAGCTGTCGACGAGAGGAAGACACTAGAAAGTAATGTAATCGATCGGTGAATCAAAGTTCAGGCTTCAGTCCATTCTTTGCCAACTATGAATTCCAACCGTAAGCTCCAATTAACCTAGCTCTTGTTCCCGATTTGAAGTGGGTAGATAAGAAGGCTGAGGATTTCATTAGAAATTTATAGGATGTTCATAAACAAGTGCAATAGAATTTACTTGAGTCGACGGCAAAGTAGGAGGCACGGTTGACAAGAAGCGACGCTTGGTAGAGTTCAATGAGGGGGATTTTTTGTAGGCAGTGCTGACCAAGGATCGATATCAGACGCACGAGTATAGCAAGCTGGCAGCGCAGAAAGTTGAGCCCTATGAGATCATCGAGATGATCAATCCTAATGCCGATCGGTTAAAACTACCAAGCCTTACCAACACTTCCGACGTGTTCGATGTGAAGCATCTCATACCTTATCGGGCTGACAGTTCGTCGGAGGAGGAGGAGGTACTGAATTCTAGGGCAAATTCCTTCCAACCTGGGTAGGAGGATGCATAGGAAAACTGAAGATTACTTGGTGACCCAAGGCCGTCGTTATACTCGTGTGGTCGGTAAACTTTAATCGTCTTTAACTTTTGTTGCGTAACTCCATTTTTGTATTATAATATATCATCAGAAAGCTGTCGACGAAAGGAAGACTCTGGAAAATTATGTAATCGATCAGTGAATCAAAGTTCGAGCTTCAGTCCATTCTTTGCATACTATGCAAAGAATCCGCAAGCTCCAATTAACCTAACTCTTGTTCCCGATTTGAAGAGGGTACATGAGAAGGCTGAGGATTTCATTAGTAATTTACAGGATGTTCATAAACAAGTGCAATAGAATTTACTTGAGTCTACGGCAAAGTATGAGGACGCGATTGACAAGAAGCGACGCTTGGTAGAGTTTGATGAGGGGGATTTTTTGTAGGCAGTACTGACCAAGGATCGATATTCGGCCCACGAGGATAGCATCTCATACCTTATCGTGGTGACAGTTCGGAGGAGGAGGAGGAGGAGGTACTGAATTTGAGGGCAAATTCCTTCCAACTTGGGAAGGAGGATGCATAGAAAAATTGAAGATTACTTGGAGACCCGAGGCCGTCGTTATACTCGCGTGGTTGGTAAACCTTAATCATCTTTAACTTTTGTTGCGTAACTCTATTTTTCTATTATAATATATCATCGGAAAGCTGTCGACGAGAGGAAGACTCTGGAAAATTTTGTAATCGATCGGTGAATCAAAGTACGGGCTTCAGTCCATTCTTTGCATACTATGCAAAGAATCCGCAAGCTCCAATTAACCTAGCTCTTGTTCCCGATTTGAAGAGGGTACATAAGAAGGCTGAGGATTTCATTAGTGATTTACAGGATGTCCATAAACAATTGCAACAGAATTTACTTGAGTCGACGACAAAGTATAAAGACGCGACTAACAAGAAGCAACGCATGGTAGAGTACGATGAGGAGGATTTTTTGTAGGCAGTGCTGACCATGGATCGATATCCGACGCAGGAGTATAGCAAGCTGACAGCGTAGAAAGTTGAGCCGTATGAGATCATCGAGAAGATCAATCCTAATGCCTACCGGTTAAAACTACCAAGCCACACCAACACTTCCGACGTGTTCAATGTGACGCGTCTCATAGCTTATCGTGGTGACAGTTCAGAGGAGGAGGTACTAAATTTGCGGGCGAATTCCTTCCAACCTGGGGAGGAGGTTGCAGATAGCAAAGCTGAATATTACTTGGAGACCCGAGGCCGTCGTTATACTCGTGTGGTCGGTAAACTTTAACCGGCTGTAACTTTCGTTGCGTAACTCCTTTTTTCTGTAACAATATATTGCTGGAAAGCTCTGGACGAGAGGAAGACACTGGAAAATTATGTAATCGATCGGTGAATCAAAGTTTAGGCTTCTGCCCATCCTTTGCCAACTATGCATTCCAACCGCAAGATCCAATTAACCTAGCTCTTGTTCCCGATTTGAAGAGGGTACATAAGAAGGCTGAGGATTTTTGGTAGGCAGTGCTGACCAAGGAACGATATTCGACCCACGAGTATAGCAAGCTGGCAGCGCAGAAAGTTGAGCTGTATGAGATCATCAAGAAGATCAATCCTAATGCCTACTGGTTAAAACTACCAAGCCACACCAACACTTCTGACGTGTTCAGTGTGAAACATCTCATACCTTATCGTGGTGACAGTTCAGAGGAGATGGTGGAGGTACTGAATTCGAAGGCAAATTCCTTCCAACTTGGGGAGGAGGATGCGTAACAAAGCTGAAGATTACTTGGACACCCGAGGCCGTCGTTATACTCGCTTGGTCAATAAACTTTAATCGTCTTTAACTTTTGTTGCGTAACTCTATTTTTCTATTATAATATATCATCGGACAGCTGTCAATGAGAGGAAGACTCTGGAAAATTATGTAATCGATCGGTGAATCAAAGTTCGGGCTTCAGTCCATTCTTTGCATACTATGCAAAGAATCCACAAGCTCCAATTAACCTACCTCTTGCTCCCGATTTGAAGAGGGTACATAAGAAGGCTGAGGATTTCGTTAGTGATTTACAGGATGTCCATAAACAAGTGCAATAGAATTTACTTGAGTCGACAGCAATGTATAAGGATGCGGCTGACAAGAAGCAATGCTTGGTAGAGTTCGATGAGGGGGATTTTGTGTAGGCAGTACTGACCAAGAATCGATATTCGACCCACGAGGATAGCAAGTTGGCAGCGCAGAAAGTTGAGCCGTATGAGATCATCAAGAAGATCAATCCTAATGCCTACCGGTTAAAGCTACCAAGCCACACCAACACTTCAGACGTGTTCAATGTGAAGCATCTCAGACCTTATCGTGGTGACAGTTCAGAGGAGGAGGAGGAGGAGGTACTAAATTTGAGAGCGAATTCCTTCCAACCTGGTAAAGAGGTTGCGAATAGCAAAGCTGAAGATTACTTGGAGACCCGAGGCCGTCTTTATACTCGTGTGGTCGGAAAACTTTAATCATCTTTAATTTTTGTGGCGTAACTCCGTTTTTCTATTATAATAAATCTTCGGAAAGCTGTCGACGAGCGGAAGACACTAGAAAATTATGTAATCGATCGGTGAATCAAAGTTCGGGCTTCAGTCCATTCTTTGCCAACATTGCATTCCAACCGCAAGCTCCAATTAACCTAGCTCTTGTTCCCGATTTGAAGAGGGTACATAAGAAGGCTGAGGATTTCATTAGTGATTTACAGGATGTCCATAAACAAGTTTAATAGAATTTACTTGAGTCAACGGCAAAGTATGAGGACGCGGCTGACAAGAAGCGACGCTTGGTAGAGTTCGATGAGGAGGATTTTTTATAGGCAGTGCTGACAAGGGATCGTTATCCGACGCACGAGTATAGCAAGCTGGCAGCGCAGAAAGTTGAGCCCTATGAGATCATCGAGAAGATCACTCCTAATGCCGATCGGTTAAAACTACCAAGCCACACCAACACTTCGGACGTGTTCAATGTGAAGCATCTCATATGTTATCGTGGTGACAGTTCGGAGGAGAAGGAGGAGGTACTGAATTCGAAGGCCAATTCCTTCCAACTAGGGGAGAAGGATTCGTAGCATTGCTAAAGATTACTTGGAGACCCGAGGACGTCATTATACTCGCGTGGTCGGTAAACTTTAATCGTCTTTAACTTTTGTTGCGTAACTTCATTTTTCTATTATAATATATCATCGAAAAGCTGTCGACGAGAGGAAGACTCTGGAAAATTATGTAATCGATCGGTGAATCAAAGTTTGGGCTTCCGTCCATTCTTTGCGTACTATGCAAAGAATTCGCAAGCTCTAATTAACCTAGCTCTTGTTCCCGATTTGAAGAGGGTACATAAGAAGGCTGAGGATTTCGTTAGTGATTTACAGGATGTCCATAAATAAGTGCGATAGAATTTACTTGAGTCGACGGCAATGTATAAGGATGCGGCTGACAAGAAGCGATGCTTGGTAGAGTTCGATGAGGGGGATTTTGTGTAGGCAATACTGACCAAGGATCGATATTCGGCCCACGAGGATAGCAAGCTGGCAACGCAGAAAGTTGAGCCATATGAGATCATCAAGAAGATAAATCCTAATGTCTACCGATTAAAGCTACCAAGCCACACCAACACTTCGGACGTGTTCAATGTGAAGCATCTCATACCTTATCGTGGTGACAGTTCGTCGGAGGAGGAGGAGGAGGAGGAGGAGGTACTGAATTCGAGGGCGAATTCCTTCAACCTGGGAAAGAGGTTGCGAATAGCGAAGCTGAAGAATACTTGGTGACCCGAGGCCGTCTTTATACTCGCGTGGTCGGTAAACTTTAATCATCTTTAATTTTTGTTGCGTAACTCCTTTTTTCTATTATAATATATCGTCAGAAAGCTGTCGACGAGAGGAAGACACTGGAAAGTAATGTAATCGATCGGTGAATCAATGTTCGGGCTTCAGTCCATTCTTTGCCAACTATGCATTCCAACCGTAAGCTCCAATTAACCTAGCTCTTGTTCCCGATTTGAAGAGGGTAGATAAGAAGGCTGAGGATTTCATTAGTAATTTACAGGATGTTCATAAACAAGTGCAATAGAATTTACTTGAGTCGACGGCAAAGTATGAGGCACGGCTGACAAGAAGCGACGCTTGGTAGAGTTCAATGAGGGGGATTTTTTGTAGGCAGTGCTGACCAAGGATCGATATTCGGCCCACGAGGATAGCATCTCATACCTTATCGTGGTGACAATTCGGAGGAGGAGGAGGAGGTACTGAATTCGAGGGCAAATTCCTTCAAACCTGGGAAGGAGGATGCATAGAAAAACTAAAGATTACTTGGAGACCCGAGGCCGTCGTTATACTCACGTGGTTGGTAAACCTTAATCATCTTTAACTTTTGTTGCGTAACTCTATTTTTCTATTATAATATATCATCGAAAAGCTGTCGACGAGAGGAAGACTCTGGAAAATTTTATAATCAATCGGTGAATCAAAGTTCGGGCTTCAGTCCATTCTTTGCATACTATGCAAAGAATCCGCAAGCTCCAATTAACCTAGCTCTTGTTCCCGATTTGAAGAGGGTACATAAGAAGGCTGTGGATTTCATTAGTGATTTACAGGATGTCCATAAACAAGTGCAACAGAATTTACTTGAGTCGATGAAAAAGTATAAAGACGCGACTAACAAGAAGCAACGCATGGTAGAGTTCGATGAGGAGGATTTTTTGTAGGCAATGCTGACCAAGGATCGATATCCGACGCAGGAGTATAGCAAGCTGGCAGCACAGAAAGTTGAGCCGTATGAGATCATCGAGAAGATCAATCCTAATGCCTACCGGTTAAAACTACCAAGCCACACCAACACTTCCGACGTGTTCAATGTGAAGCATCTCATACCTTATCGTGGTGACAATTCGGAGGAGAAGGAGGAGGTACTGAATTCGAGGGCGAATTCTTTCCAACCTGGGAGGAGGTTGCAAATAGCAAAGCAAAAGATTACATGGAGACCCGAGGCCGTCGTTACTCCATTTTTCTATTATAATATATCATCAGAAAGCTGTCTACGAGAGGAAGACACTGGAAAATTATGTAATCGATCGGTGAATCAAAGTTCGGGCTTCAGTCCATTCTTTACCAACTATGCATTTCAACTGCAAGCTCCAATTAACCTAGATCTTGTTGCCGATTTGAAGAGGGTACATAAGAAGGCTGAGGATTTCATTAGTAATTTACAGGATGTCCATAAACAAGTGCAACAGAATTTACTTGAGTCGACGACAAAGTATAAGTACGCGACTAACAAGAAGCAATGCATGGTAGAGTTTGATGAGGGGGATTTTTGGTAGGCAATACTGACCAAGGATCGATATCTGACCCACGAGTATAGCAAGATAGCAGCGCAGAAAGTTGTGCCATATGAGATCATCGAGAAGTTCAATCCTAATGCCGATCGGTTAAAGCAACCAAGCCACACCAACACTTCGGACGTGATCAATGTGACGCATCTCATACCTTACCATGGTGACAGTTCAGAGGAGGAGGAGGAGGTACTAAATTCGAGGGCGAATTCCTTCCAACCTGGGGAGGAGGTTGCAGATAGCAAAGCTGAATATTACTTGGAGACCCGAGGCCGTCGTTATACTCCTGTGGTCGGTAAACTTTAACCGGTTGTAACTTTTGTTGCGTAACTCCTTTTTTCTGTAACAATATATTGCCGAAAAGCTCTGGACGAGAGGAAGACACTGGAAAATTATGTAATCGATCGGTGAATCAATGTTTGGGCTTCAGCCCATCCTTTGCCAACTATGCATTCCAACCGCAAGCTCCAATTAACCTAGCTCTTGTTCCCGATTTGAAGAGGGTACCTAAGAAGGCTGAGGATTTTTGGTAGGCAATGCTGACCAAGGATCGATATCCGACCCACGAGTATAGCAAGCTGGCAGCGCAGAAAGTTGATCCGTATGAGATCATCGAGAAGATCAATCCTAATGCCTACTGGTTAAAACTACCAAGCCACACCAACACTTCCGACGTGTTCAGTGTGAAGCATCTCATACCTTATCGTGGTGACAGTTCGGAGGAGAAGGAGGAGGTACTGAATTCGAAGGCAAATTCCTTCCAACTTGGGGAGGAGGATGCGTAGCAAAGCTGAAGATTACTTGGAGACCCGAGGACGTCGTTATACTCGCGTGGTCGGTAAACTTTAATCGTCTTTAACTTTTGTTGCCTAACTCTATTTTTCTGTTATAATATATCATCGGAAAGTTGTCGACGTGAGGAATATGTTGGAAAATTATGTAATCGATTAGTGAATCAAAATTCGGGCATCAGTCCATTCTTTGCCAACTATGCATTCCAACTGCAAGCTCCAATTAACCTAGCTCTTGTTCCCAATTTGAAGAGGGTACATAAGAAGGCTGAGGATTTCATTAGTGATTTATAGGATGTCCATAAACAAGTGCAATAGAATTTACTTGAGTCGACGACAAAGTATAAGGACGCGACTAACAAGAAGCGACGCTTGGTATAGTTCGATGAGGGGGATTTTTTGTGGGCAGTACTTATCAAGGATCGATATCCGGCGCACGAGTATAGCAAACTGGTAGCGCAAAAAGTTGGGTCATTTGAAATCATCGAGAAGATCAATCCTAATGCCTACCGATTAAAGCTACCAAACCACACCAACACTTAAGACGTGTTCATTGTGAAGCATCTCATACCTTATCGTGGTGACAGTTTAGAGGAAGAGGAGAAGGTACTGAATTCGTGAGCGAATTCCTTCCAACCTGGAGAGGAGGTTGCAGATAGCAAAGCGGAAGATTACTTGGAGACCCGAGGCCGTCGGTATACTCATGTGGTCGGTAAACTTTAACCGGCTGTAACTTTCGCTGCGTAACTCCTTTTTTCTGTAACAATATATTTTCAAAAAGATCTGGACGAGAGGAAGACACTGGAAAATTATGTAATCGATCGGTGAATCAAAGTTTGGGCTTCAGCCCATCCTTTGCCTACTATGCATTCTAACCGCGAGCTCCAATTAACCTAGCTCTTGTTCCCGATTTGAAGAGGGTACATAAGAAGGCTGAGAATTTCATTAGTGATTTACAAGATGTCTATAAACAAGTGCAACAGAATTTACTTGAGTCCACGACAATGTATAAGGACACGACTGACAAGAAGCGACGCTTGGTAGAGTTCGATGAGGGGGATTTTGTGTAGGCAGTGCTGACCAAGGATCGATATCTGAAGCACGAGTATAGCAAGCTTGCAACGAAAAAAGTTGAGCCGTATGAGATCATCGAGAAGATCAATCCTAATGCCTACCGGTTAAAGCTACCAAGCCACACCAACACTTCGGACGTGTTCAATGTGAAGCATCTCATACCTTATCATGGTGCCAGTTCGGAGGAGGAGGAGGTACTGAATTCAGGGGCGAATTACATCCAACTTGGGGAGGAGGATGCAAATAGCAAAGATGAAGATTACTTGGAGACCCGAGGCCGTCGTTATACTCGCATGGTCGGTAAACTTTAATCGTCTTTAACTTTTGTTGCGTAACTCTGTTTTTCTAGTATAATATATCTCCAGAAAGTTGTTGACGAGAGGAAGACACTGGAAACTTATGTAATCGATCGGTGAATCAAAGTTTGGGCTTCAGCCCATCCTTTGCCTACTATGCATTCCAACCGCGAGCTCCAATTAACCTAGCTCTTGTTCCAAATTTGAAGAGGGAACATAAGAAGACTGAGGATTTCATTATTGATTCACAGGATGGCCAAAAATAAGTGCAACAGAATTTACTTGAGTCAACGACAAAGTATAAAGACGCGACTAACAAGAAACGACGCCTTGTAGAGTTCGATGAGGGGGATTTTTTGTTGGTAGTGCTGACCAAGGATCGATATCCGACGCACGAGTATAGCAAGCTAGCAACGTAGAAAGTTAAGCCGTATGAGATCATCGAGAAGATCAATCCAAATGCCTACCGGTTAAAACTACCAAGCCACACCAACACTTCCGACGTGTTCAATGTGAAGCATCTCATACCTTATCGTGGTGACAGTTCGGAGGAGGAGGAGGAGGAGGAGGTACTGAATTCGAAGGCAAATTCCTTCCAACTTGGGGAGGAGGATGCATAGCAAAGCTGAAGATTACTTGGAGACCCGAGGCCGTCGTTATACTCGCGTGGTCGGTAAACTTTAATCGTCTTTAACTTTTGTTGCGTAACTCTATTTTTCAGTTATAATATATCATCAGAAAGCTGTCGATGAGAGGAAAATGCTGGAAAATTATGTAATCGATCAGTGAATCAAAGTTCAGGCTTCAGTCCATCCTTTGCTAACTATGCATTCCAACCGTAATCTCTAATTAACTTAGCTCTTGTTCTCGATTTTAAGAGGGTACATAAGAAGGCTGAGAATTTCATTAGTGATTTACAGGATGTCCATAAACAAGTGTAACAGAATTTACTTGAGTCGACGACAAAGTATAAGGACGCGACTGACAAGAAGCGACGCTTGGTGGAGTTCGATGAGGGGATTTCGTGTGGGCACTGCTGACCAAGGATCGATATCCGGCACACTAGTATTACAAGCTGGCAGTGCGGAAAGTTCGTCTGTATGAGATCATCGAGAAGATCAATCCTAATGCCTACCGATTAAAGCTACCAAGCCACACCAACACTTCAGACGTGTTCATTGTGAAGCATCTCATACCTTATCGTGGTGACAGTTCGAAGGAGGAGGAGGAGGTACTGAATTCGAGGGCAAATTCCTTCCAACCTGGGAAGGAGGATGCATAGCAAAGTTGAAGATTACTTGGAGACTTGAGGCCGTCGTTATACTCGCGTGGTCGGTAAACTTTAATCGTCTTTAACTTTTGTTGCGTAACTCCGTTTTTCTATTATAATATATTTTTGAAAATCTATTGACGAGAGAAAGACACTAGAAAATTATGTAATAGATCGGTGAATCAAAGTTCGGGCTTCAGTCCATTCTTTGCCAACATTGCATTCCAACCGCGAGCTCCAATTAACCTAGCTCTTGTTCTAGATTTGAAGAAGGTACATAAGAAGGCTGAGGATTTCATTAGTGATTTACAGAATGTCCATAAACAAGTGCAACAGAATTACTTGAGTCGACGACAAAGTATAAGGACGCAGCTGACAAGAAGCGACGCTTGGTAGAGTTCGATGAGGTGGATTTTGTGTGGGCAGTGCTGAACAAGGATTGATATCCGGCGCACAAGTATAGCAAGCTGGCAACGCAAAAAGTTGAGCCGTATGAGATCATCGAGAAGATCAATCCTAATGCCTACCGGTTAAAGCTACCAAGCCACACCAACACTTCGGACATGTTCAATGTGAAGCATCTCATACCTTATCGTGGTGCCAATTCGGAGGAGGAGGAGGATGTAGATAGCAAAACTGAAGATTACTTGGAGACCCGAGACCGTCGTTATACTCGCGTGGTCAGTAAATTTTAATCGGCTGTAACTTTTGCTGCGGAACTCTATTTTTCTGTTATAATATATCATCAGAAAGCTCTCGACGAGACGAAGACACTGGAAAATTATGTAATCAATCGGTGAATCGCAGTTCGGGCTTCAGTCCATTCTTTGCCAACTATGCATTCCAACCGTGAGCTCCAATTGACCTAGCTCCTGTTCTAGATTTGAAGAGGGTACATGAGAAGGCTGAGGATTTCATTAGTGATTTATAGGATGTCCATGAACAACTGCAACAGAATTTACATGAGTCGACGACAAAGTATAAGGACGCGGCTGACAAGAAGTGACGCTTGGTAGAGTTCGATGAGATGGATTTTCTGTGGGCAGTGCTGATCAAGGATCGATATCCGACGCACGAGTATAGCAAGCTGGCAGCCAAAAAGTTGGGTCGTATACCAAAAATGGGTCTTTTTGGAGTCCGAATGCTAAGTACAATTTTGTCCTTCTATGATATTTTCATCTTCTTCATACCCCATTTTGGAGTTTTCGGAATCCAATTCTCGTGATGCTCGTTAGATGTGAATTTGCATAACTTTGTAAGATCTTTTTAACGGCATGTCTTTTATTTTATTCCGAGTTACAAGTGAAAACTTCCATAATTCTCGAGATAAATTCCGGTAATGGTCCTCGATAAGCGTCCCCGCACTCCATTGTACTTTTATGGCTTCAATTCTTTCTTTTTATCAACATTAACCTATAATGCACTCGAACACAATTATAAGTACGAAATACGATAATAATATATAATTAAACTAATTTAGGGTCAATTTAAGTTGATTTAACGACACTTGGACTACAATTATGTAGTCCAATCACACACCCCAACTAACCTTTTACTAGTCCCTAGCAAAATTGAGAAAAATAAAAAGATAATCTCTCCTTTCGTAAGAGTTCCGAATGCATTTAGCGTATGCATCAAGCCTTTAAACCCCTAGATTACCCCTAGTGGACGAGTGGACATTCATGGACTTTTTGATACTTATATTCGGAACGTTCAAGTTTTTAAAATTACATTTTTTATCACTGGCCTTTCTCAAATTTTTAATTTAGTCCCCCCAAGGTTTTCTTATTTCCAGATCTATATGCGAGGTTCAAATTTGTGAATCTTCAAGCATTCAATTAATGTCTCGTTAGTGCCAAGTCAGAACTTTACATTTTAGTCCACAATTTTTGGGAAGATTATAGTTTTTGTCCCATAAGTTTTTAGAAATTAATGTTTGGTCCTCTGACATTTTGTATTTATAGTTTGTCCACTAGAATTTTGGAAATTCTATTTTTGCCCCTGCCTTTCTAAATTTTTCAATTGAGTCACACCAAGGTTTTCTTATTTTTCGACTCTATATGCGAGATCCGAATTTTCTAACTTTGAAGCGCTCAATTAATGCCTCGTCAGCGCAAAGTCAGTGCAACATCAGCGCTTTATATTTCAATCCATAATTTTTGGAAAGATTATAGTTTTGTACCGTAAGATTTTGAAAATTATAATTTTTTCTCATAAGTTTCGACAATTATATTTAAGTCCTTGAACTTTCTAGTTTTCTTAATTTAGTCCCGCTGGGTTTTACTGCATTCCAGATCAATATTCGAGAACCAAATTTGCGAATTTTCAAGGGTATAGATTCCACATCAGTGGTTAGTGAGTGCCATTTCGGAAATTTTAAATTTTGATAATTACATTTTCTTCCCTAGACTTTCTTATTTTTTCAATTTATTCCCTTAAGGGTTTTTTTGATTCCAGATCTATCCGAGAGGTCTGAATTTTTTAATTTTTACACGCTCAGTCAATGCCTCATCAGTTCTCAGTTAGTGCCACATCAGCACTTCATATTTCAAAAAAATAATTTGAGAAAATTATGGTTTTGTCCCTGAAATTTTGAAAATTATAGTTTGGCCCCTTAAAATTTGATAATTATATTTTGGTCCGTAGACTTTTTATAATTATATTTTGGTTCCTTAACTTTTTAATTTTTTATGTTTAGTCCCCCCCAAGGTTTTCCTAGATTCAAAATCTCTCAGCGAGGTCCGAATTAGCAAATTTTCAATAACTCAGTTAACGCCTTTTCGGTGCTCAACCAGTGCCACGCCAGAACTTTATATTTTAAGTGCAAAATTTTTGAAAAGATTACCTTTTTGTCGTACAAAGTTTTGAAAAATATAGATTTTGGTTCGTGGACTTTTTGATACTTATACTTTGGCCATTCAAGTTTTGAAAATTATATTTTGATCACTAGCCTTTCTCAAAGTTTTCATTTAGTCCCCCCAAGGTTTTCTTATTTCCATATTTATATGCGAGGTTCAAATTTGTGAATCTTCAAGCATTCAATTAATGTCTCATCAATGCTACGTTAGTTCTTTATATTTCAGTCCACCATTTTTGGGAAGATTATAGTTTTTGTCCCATAAGTTTTTAGAAACTACAATTTGGTCCCTTGACATTTTATATTTATAGTTTGTCCCTTAAAATTTTCAAAATTATATTTTTGTCCCTCGACTCTCTAAAATTTTCAATTGAGTCACGCCAAGGTTTTCTTATTTTTGGCTCTATATGCGAGGCCCGAATTTGCTAATTTTCAAGCGCTCAATCAATGCCTCGTCAGCGCTAAGTCAGTGCAACGTCAGCGCTTTATATTTCAATCCATATTTTTTGGAAAGATTATAGTTTTATCCCGTAAGATTTTGAAAATTACAATTTTTTCTCATAACTTTTGATAATTATATTTAAGTCCTTGAACTTTCTAATGTTTTTAATTTATTTCCGCTGGGTTTTGTTGCATTCTGGATAAATATTTGAGGACCAAATTTGCAAATTTTCAAGGGCGTAGTTGATTCCTCGTCAATGCTTAGTCAGTGTCATTTTGGAAATTTTAAATTTTGATAATTACATTTTCGTCACTAGACTTTTCTAATTTTTGAGTTTAGTCCCTCCAAGGTTTTCTTAGATTCTGTATCTATCCAAGAGGTCCAAATTTGTTAATTTTCACATGCTCAGTCAACGCCTCATCAATGTTGAGTCAGTGCCACATCATCGCTTCATATTTCAATCCAAATTTTTTGAGAAAATTATGGTTTTGTCCCTCAAAATTTTGAAAATTATAGTTCGACTTTTTATAATTATATTTTGGTTCCTGAACTTTTTAATTTTTTTAGTTTTGTCCCTCCCAAGGTTTTCTTAAATTCAAAATATGTCTGCGAGGTCCGAATTAGCAAATTTTCAAGAACTCAGTCAACGCCTCCTCAGTGCTCAATCAGTTCCACGCCAGAACTTTATATTTTCAGTGTCAAATTTTGAAAAGATTACATTTTTGTCCTATAAGTTTTGAAAATTACAATTTGATTTATGAACTTTTTGATACTTATTATACTTTGGCGATTCAAGTTTTGAAAATTACATTTTGATCATTGGTATTTCTCAAAATTTTAATTTAGTCCCCCTAAGATTTTCTTATTTTCTATATGCGAGGTCTGAATTTTTAAATTTTCAAGCGCTCAATCAATGCCTCATCAGCGCTAAGTCAGTGCAACGTCAGCGCTTTATATTTCAATCCATAATTTTTGGAAAGATAATAGTTTTGTCCTATAAGATTTTGGAAATTATAGTTTTTTCTCATAAGTTTTGATAATTATATTTAAGTCCGTGAACTTTCTAATTTGTTTAATCTAGTACCGCTGGGTTTTGCTGCATTCAGGATCAATATGCGAGGACCAAATTTGCGAATTTTCAAGGGCATAGTCGATTCCTCGTTAGCGTTTAGTCAGTGCCATTTTGAAAATTTAAATTTTGATAATTATATTTTGGTCCCTAGACTTTCTTAATTTTTTAGTTTAGTCCCCCCAAAGTTTTTTACAATTCCGGATCTATTCGAGAGGTTCGAATTTGTTAATTTTCACACGCTTAGTCAATGCCTTGTCAGTGCTCAGTCAGTGCCACATCAACGTTTTATATTTTAGTCCAAAAATTTTGAGAAAATTATAGTTTGACCCCTTAAACTTTGATAATTTTAATTTGGTCCGTAGACTTTTTTTAATTACACTTTGATTCCTGAGTTTTTAAATTTTTCAAGTTTAGTCCCCCCCAAGGTTTTTCTAGATTCAAAATCAATCCGCGATATCCGAATTAGCAAATTTTCAAGAACTCAATCAACGCCTCCTCAGTGCCACGCTAGAATTTGATACTTATACTTTGACCTTTCAAGTTTTGAAAATTACATTCTGATCTTTGGCCTTTCTCAAAATTTTAATTTAGTTCCCCCAAGGATTTCTTATTTTCGGATCTATATGCGAGGTACAAATTTCTGAATCTTCAAGCATTTAATTAATGCCTCATCAGCGCTCTGATAGTGCCACATCAGAGCTTTACATTTCAGTCCACAAATTTTGGGAAGATTATAGTTTTTGACCCATAAGTTTTTAAAAATTACAGTTTGTCTCCTAAAAGTTTAAAAATTACATTTTTGCCCTTCATCTTTCTAAAATTTTCAATTGAGTCACACCAAGGTTTTCTTATTTTTCGGATCTATATGCGAGGTTTGAATTTCAAATTTTCAAGTGCTCAATCAATGCCTCGTCAGCGCTAAGTCAGTGCAACGTCAGCAATTTATATTTCAACCCATAATTTTTGGAAGTATTATAGTTTTGTCCCATAAGATTTTGGAAATTATAATTTTTTCTCATATGTTTTGATAATTATATTTAAGTTCCTGAACTTTCTAATTTTTTTAATTTAGTCCCGCTGGATTTTGCTGCATTCCGGATCAATATGTGAGGACCAAATTTGCAAATTTTCAAGGGCGTAATTGATTCCTCGTCAACGTTTAGTCAGTGCCAATTCGGAAATTTAAAATTTTGATAATTACATTTTGGTCCCTAGACTTTCTTATTTTTTCAATTTATTCCCTTAAGGGTTTTTCGGATTCCAGATCTATTCGAGAGGTCTGAATTTTTTAATTTTTACACGCTCAGTTAACGCCTCATCAATGCTCAGTCAGTGCCACATCAGCGCTTCATATTTCAAAAAAATAATTTGAAAACATTATGGTTTTGTCCCTGAAATTTTGAAAATTATAGTTTGTCCGTAGACTTTTTATATTTATATTTTGGTTCTTGAACTTTTTAATTTTTTTAGTTTAGTCCCCCCCAAGGTTTTCCTAGATTCAAAATCTCTCAGCGAGGTCCGAATTTGCAAATTTTCAAGAACTCAGTTGACACCTCCTCAGTGCTCAACCAGTACCACCCTAGAACTTTATATTTTGAGTACAAATTTTTTGAAAAGATTACATTTTTGTCCTATAAGTTTTTGAAAAATAAAGTTTGGTTCATGGACTTTTTGATACTTATACTTTGGCCATTCAATTTTTGAAAATTACATTTTGATCTTTTGATCGCTGGCCTTTCTCAAATTTTTAATTTAGTCCCTCGAAGGTTTTCTTTTTTCCGGATCTATATGCGAGTTACAAATTTGTGAATCTTCAAGCATTCAATTAATGCCTCGTCAGCGCTCAATCAGTGCCACATCAGAGCTTTACATTTCAGTCCACAATTTTTTGAAAGATTATAGTTTTTGTCCCATAAGTTTTTAGAAATTATAGTTTAGTCCCTGGACATTTTATATTTACAGTTTGTCCACTAAAAATTTAAAAATTACATTTTTGCCACTCGTCTTGCTAAATTTTTCAATTGAGTCTCGCAAAGGTTTTCTTATTTTTCAGAACTACATGCGAGGTTCGAATTTGTAAATTTTCAAGCGCTCAATCAATGCCTCGTCAGCACTAAGTCAGTGTAACGTTAGCGCTTTATATTTAAATCCATAATTTTTGGAAAGATTATAGTTTTGTCCCATAAGATTTTCAAAATTACACGGACTTTTTGATACTTATACTTTGGCCATTCAAGTTTTGAAAATTACATTTTGATCACTGGCCTTTCTCAAATTTTTAATTTAGTCCCCTCAAGGTTTGCTTATTTCTGGATCTATATGCGAAGTTCAAATTTGTGAATCTTCAAGCGTTCAATTAATGAGTGCTCCGTCAGTTCCATGTGAATTTTCAAGGGCTCAGTCAACATCTCATCAGCGCTTAGTCAGTGCCATTTTGGTCGTTTGAATTTTGATAATTATTTTTGTCTCTGGACTTTCTTAATTTTCTATTTTAGTCCTCAAAAGGTTTTCTTGGGTTCCAGATTTATCTGAGAAGTCCAAATTTGTTAATTTTCAAGCGCTCAGTCAACATCTCGTTAGTGCGACATCAACGCTTTATATTTCAGTCAATAATTTTTGGAAAGATTTTAGTTTTGTCCCATAATTTTTTTCAAATTACAAGTTTGCCCATGAAGTTTGGATAATTATATCTTGGTCCCTATACTTTTGATAATTATAATTTGATCTTTGAACTTTTTAAATTTTTTAGCTTAGTCCCCCCAAGGTTTTCCTGGATTCCAGATCTATCCGCGAGGTACGAATTTGAAAATTTTCAAAAGCTCAGTCAATGTCTCGTCAGCGCTCAATTAGTGCCACGTCATAACTTTATATTTTAGTTTGTAATATTTTGAAATATTATAGTTTTGTCCAATAAGGTTTCAAAAATTATATTTTGGTCTCTGGCTTTTCTGAATTTTTTAATTTAGTCCCCCTAAAGTTTTCTTATTTTTCGGATCTACATGCGAGGTCCGAATTTGCGAATTTTCAAGCGTTCAATCAACGCCTCATCAGCACTCATTCAGTGCCACAATAGCGCTTTATATTTCAGTCCATAATTTTTGGAAGAATACAGTTTTGTCCTATAAGTTTTTAAAAATTACAGTTTGGTCCTTGAATATTTTATATTTACAGTTTGGACCATTGAAGTTTTGAAAATTATAATTTGGTCCCTGATCTTTCTGAATTTTTCAATTTAGTCCCTCCAAGGTTTTCTTATTTTTCGGATATATATGTGAGGTTCAAATTTGCGAATTTTCTATCTGAGAGGTCCAAATTTTTTAATTTTCAAATGCTCAATCAACACCTCGTTAGTGCTCAATCAGTGCCACATCAGCTCTTCATATTTCAATCCATAATTTTTGGAAAAATTATAGTTTGGCCCCTGAAAATTCTATATTTATATGTTGGTTCCTAGACTTTTGATAATTACATTTTGGTTCCTGAACTTTTTAATTTTTTTAGTTTAATCCCCCTAAGTTTTTCCTAGATTTCGGATCTATCCACGAGGTCCAAATTTGCAAATTTTCAAGAACTCAGCCAGCGCCTCGTCAGCACTCAATTAGTACCATGTCATAACTTTATATTTTTGTGCATAATTTTTGAAAAGATTATAGTTTGTTCTATAAGTTTTTAGGAATTACAATTTGGTCCTTGGACTTTTTTATATTTATAGTTTGGCTCATTGAAGTTTTGAAAAATATATTTTGGTCCCTGGCCTTTCTGAATTCAATTTAGTCCCCCAAACTTTTCTTATTTTGCAGATCTATATTCGAGGTCTGAATTTTTGAATTTTCAAGCGCTCAATCAACGCGTCATCGCTTTATACTTCAGTCCATAATTTTGGGAAAGATTATAGTTTGGCCAATGATGTTTCAATAATTATATTTTGGTCCTGGGACGTTTGTTAATTACATGTTGGTTCCTAAACTTTTAAAATTTTTTAGTTTAGTCACCCAAGGTTTTCCTATATTCCGAATTTATCTACGAGGTTCGATTTTGCAAATTTTCAAAAGCTCAGCCAACGTTTCGTTAGTGCTCAATCTGTGCCATGTCATAAATTTATATTTCAGTTCACAATTTTTTGAAATATTACAATTTTGTTCAATAAGTTTTTGGAAATTACAATTTTGCCCCTGGAGTTTTTGGTATTTACAATTTGGTCCCTTGAAGTTTTAAAAATTATATTTCGTTCCTTGGCCTTTCTAAATTTTTTAATTTAGTCCCTCCAAGGTTTTTTTATTTTTCGAATCTATATGCGAGGTCTGAATTTGCGAATTTTCAAGCAATCAATGCCTCGTCAGTGCTCAGTTAATGCCACATCAGCGCATTATATTTCAATCCATAATTTTTGAAAAGATTACAGTTTTGTCCCATAAAATTTTAAAAATTATAGTTTGACCCCTGAAGTTTTGATAATCATCTCTCAAGGAGAAAATAGGAGAGGCTAGTGAGGCTGAGATTGGTTCTACTGCATTGCCAGCTATTGCATTGGCACAGCCACCTGTCAGAGTGCGCATCGAGCCTAAGCAAGAGGGGGTACAACAAAATATTGTCCATATGTACATGAAAAGTATGCAGGAGTCGCTGGCAAAGATGAAGCTCCCTTTGGTAATTGACAATGGACCTGCCAAGTCTGGAGATACCGGCTCGGACTAGAAAGTACCGTCATCATCAAAGAACGATGGACGTAGCACAAGAGTGTTTTACGGGAGTAGAGCGTTCTTCTGAACTGATTTTGTTTATTCAGAAGACAAAGAGGTGACCTCTTTTTATGTAATCTCAGATCTAATTGTACTAGTGAGCCTAGTAAGTAGCTAAGTCTAAATCTGAATGTGTAAGTTGAGTAGTTTAGATTACAGTTGAGCATGTTTTGTGTGTTTCAAGCTTTTATTGTATTGCTACTAGAGTTAGTTTCTGATGCAAGTACTTCATTGGTGTTCTTATTACCTTTCTGGCTTGCAATGCATATACTTGCTTTCTGTATTTTACAAATTATTTACCGTTTTATCGTTGAAGTTCATTTGTATTATATTTTAGTGCTGGATTTAATTCATACATTAAATCAGAAGTTTAAAAGAGAATTCATGCCAACCCATCACCTAAAAAGTCTTGCTATTTTTACATGAACTTGTTGAATATGAATTAGCCATTTATTCCTTCTCTTCTTGCTAGAACTAAAGGATCAAACTTCTAGTGTGCTTTGACATCATGCCTCTTTTTGTTGGAGTGTGTTAATATTTGTTAAGGATTATTTGCTTTTGTGCTTCCTAAAATTTCTGTATTTTCTCTGTTCATTGTTGTGGTTAATCTGGTGCCTCGCCTGTATTCTTTCCTGCTTGTGCTTAAAAATTCAAAAGGATATTTTTTCCCTCGAGAAATATGCTGCTCTATGGCACGGCAAAACTTCTAACCATGCCCAATAATGCATCAAATTTTTTCTGCCCCAAGATTGTGCTTGCTTCAATACTAGTTGCCTCATAAGACATCATCAATACATCCGTCATATGTGGGGAAGCTCACTGTCTTGTACTCCACAATTGGGTCAAAAATCCTAAAGAAACATATAAAAATGTAGATATAAACCAGGATTTTTTTCCTCTACATATATGGAAGCATATACTTACATATAGCTAGCTTAGAACGCACAAAATAAAGAATAAAAAATGAAATTGCAATTTTGTCTATGCTTGTACTTCTCATTCTTTCCTAGAGTCAATTTCCGTGATA
>BRYE01000030.1:3406110-3408610 GCA_030159115.1 Actinidia arguta var. hypoleuca | reverse complement strand
ATAAGATCATACTTATGAACTTATTTACTTTTTCAGTTATTCTAATTCCAACAAATGAAAAACTATAAAATTTTAACTATTTCTTTAAAAAAATATATAAAACATGAATCACATAATGTGCCCCTTTGTAGAATATGTGCTCAGTAGATTTAGGTACAGTATGAATTAATTGGGTACTAAAACATGGTCACCACTCTTTCAAGATACGTTGGATCTTGCATGTTTATCTGGAAAAATTATTCAGTGTTCTTAGAGCAAATTCTAACGGTGTTATGATTTTAGAGTAATTGGTCCAATAGTATTTTTTATTATTTTTTTCCTTAGATTGTGGCCAACATATATAGATATGTCATTCACTGAATGGTATAGGACAATGTTCTAAGATCACCAACGTATTTTCTGCATTATTTAAGTTTATTAAGACTTGCATTAAATAAAACAAGGTAAAAAATTTAATACTACATATAACATCATTCAAATTTTGAGGTAGGTATTTTTTCGTAGGCACAGTACCGTGCTTTCACATTGTATCGAGCCCATCCCCAATTTCAAGTTGAGTAAAAACGTTCAGTTTGTAAGATTCATCGCATAAATAATCCATGCAAAAATATAGGATTGATCAAACATTGGAAAGCTTATGATCAAATCATATTTGTGTTTATGGTTTCACTCTCAAAATCATATTTGTCACTTAAGAAAAATATCGATCATTGATTCTGTAATTTTTGATGTTCAATTAACTTTTTTTTAATGATCTACTCGTAAAGTCTTATAATATAAACAATTATGATCATATAATTAATGAACTACTTGCATGCTTAGTGGCATTTAATTATTTTATTTATATAAATGAAATTTAAACGATGTTGTATTGTTAATAGGTGAAGAATTTCACCCTTACATTTTTTGACAAAAAAATAAAAAATAAATAAAAAGAGTTGATCCCTTAACTAAAACCTACGCCAGAAGCTTTTTCATCAACATTTTGTCACTCATCTTACTATGTGATTTTTATTTTTTAATATTGGTGATTTAATACCAACTTTACCTAAATCAAGGTTCAAATCTCTTTCTCCACCACTGAGCACATGTCACTTGTCGAATTAGGTTTGCCAATTATAGGGGGCTAAAAAATGCACATGCAAGTTATTTCCCTTTAATAACTTTCTATGTTTTGTCCTTCGCCACAATATAAAAGTCCATACTTTACATTTTTTTAATTTATATACGGGGGTAATTAAGTTAGTAGTTTATCCTTTTTTTTATCACTGTGTATTCCTTTTGTTTTAACCATTAAATATTTGAAAAATAAATAAATTATTCTATTTTTCATCTTGCCCCTTTAATAATTTTAATATGTTTAAAGACAATATTGTTTGTTTGAGAAAGGGAAATGCTAACCACCCAATGTGCGACAGTTAATTGACAGAAAATGTATTATTATGAACAAAGATTGTATAAACTCTAACACAAGATAATAAACCATGTTTAATATTGTTCTCAAACTAAAAAAATGGATCTTTAATAGGTACTTTTATTGCACCAAACTGAACTTACACAAATTTTTAATAGCTACAATTGCCACTGTTAAAGAGACAAAATTATTGTTATGTTTTTTTTTCTTTCTATTCTCTCCATGATAATTGATATTAGCTAATTGATTAATTGAACTTTACAGCTATGTCAATCACTCCTCTTGTAACACCCTGAATCCGTTAAATTCATTAAATACATTAAATCATGATCCGTACGTCGATTAATGAGGTTAAGTGTTAAGTTAGATGAATAAAATTTAAGTTAAGAATCCTTGAAACTAAAATTTCATTTCTGCCCAGTTTTGTTCTTAGGGTTCGAACGCTAAACCCAGAATCCTTCTTACAGTTCGAACGTTAAAGAGAGAGTTCGAACTCTACCGCCTGTGGCAGATTTTATACTCTCAGTATCTCCAATTCACGTTTTCTTCTTAGAGTTCGAACGCTAAGGAGGACGTTCGAACGCCAATAGTATAAAATAAAAAATAAAAAAGGAACACCAAATTAAAAATAAGCGAGCCACATGGGATTATTTCCCATGTGTCTCAGCAGATACACACACACACACATTCGGAGAAAGAGAGAAAAGAGAGAGAAAAGAAAAGAAGAGAAAGGAAGAAGGAAAAGGAAAGAAGGAGAAAGAGAAAAATAGAGAGTGAAAGCTTGGAGCTCAACCAAGGAAGCCACTGGAAGCTTAAGCTCGAGATTGAAGAGAGGTAATCACTCTAAATAGTATAAATCTATGTATATGTATGTTAGGGTTTTGGTTTTGATTTCAAAACTAGATCTATCATGTTAGGGTTAAAATGAATGCTTAATTTTGAGATATTGTAGCACTAGTAGGTTACTCATAGTATTCCTAAACTATTAAAAAGATTGGATTAGATTTAGATTAAGTTTTGATAAAATTTATGAAGACCAGTTACTGTTCCTGCAACTCCACGCAGTCAGAGTTCGAACGGTCTAGA
>BRYE01000030.1:3398610-3401110 GCA_030159115.1 Actinidia arguta var. hypoleuca | reverse complement strand
ACGAGTATTATGGCAAAACCATACGTGGGAAGAATCAACTTGAGAACGTGAAGATGAAATCCGAGAGCGTTATCCGTTTCTATTTGAATGAACGTTGTAATAAGTTAAAGTACGCTAGTAGAAGGAAACTAAACAGTTTTATTTTACAGTAATGGTATTTTGTTGAATCTTCATCTACCATTCTGATGATGTCGTTTGGCCAGACATCTCGGGAAGGCCGATTTGTTTTGGTTAATATCAATCGGGACTCTATGTTGTGGGCTGCCCACTGAGAGGGCAGTAGAGGCAGTCACAACAAAAGAGTTAACCCATAATCAAACATATTAACGATCACGAGAAAGATAATTGATTGCGTGAAGAATGTTATCAGAGTAGCGCAACAGAAGCATGATGAAGCTATGAAGATCGTAAATCGAATACAGAGTAAACAATATAGATTATGACATTAGCCAAGTTTGAGGACAAACTTTTATAAAATAGGGGAGAATGTAACACCCCGAATCCGTTAAATTCATTAAATATATTAAATCATGATCCGTACGTCGATTAATGAGGTTAAGTGTTAAGTTAGATGAATAAAATCTAAGTTAAGAATCCTTGAAACTAAAATTTCATTTCTGCCCAGTTTTGTTCTTAGGGTTCGAACGCTAAGAGAGACGTTCGAACGCTAAACCCAGAATCCTTCTTACAGTTCGAACGTTAAAGAGAGAATTCGAACTCTACCGCCTGTGGCAAATTTTATACTCTCAGTATCTCCAATGGATGAATGATTTGAAATGACTTAGCATGAATTTATGTGAAAAGCAAAGTATGTTCAAAGTATGTATGCATGGTGACACTCGGGATCCTCTCGTGGCGGGACCTTAACCAAGCCCGATAGTCCTAATGGTAGAGTGGGGGACGTGAAATAAGTCCACTCTATAATCGAGATATCTCAGACCTAAAGAGCCACCCATAGCCTATATGGTTAGTACGCATGACCCAAGGGTCATTAGCCGAGTCGTTACAACCTATGATATGTTCATGATTTCAAGAAGCCATGATATGTTGAATGCTCACGGTATGTTTTTCAAATATGTTATGCCATGTTTACGTGAGCTTCAATTTTATAAAGTTTTAATCACATGCTTTACCCTTATTAAGCTATGTACGCTAAGAAATGATCCATGGTATTTTATGTTCATGCATTATTGTTATTCACAAGGCTTTTAGCTTACGTTTTCGAAAACCTTTTCAGGAAGCCAGCTCAAAGAGCCTTAAGACGAAGTTAGCAAGCAGAATATAGTTTTATAGCCTACGAGCCTTATTATGTAGCTTTGATTATGGGCTAGGCCCTAGACGATGTAATTAAAGTTGGCATCAATATGTAAGTAAACAGTTTAAGAACTTAGGCACAACTCTATGTATTTGTGTACACATCACACTTTTTACATTTTATATAGTATGACGTTTCCGCGCAAGAGAAAATTTTATTATTTTAAATGAGTATGCACAGGTGATCAACCGTATGAAGGTAAGTAGGCATTGGTAGGCCAGCCACCGACCATCACTTGCCCACGATCCGCATAGGCCGGGTTGCGGGGCGTGACGCCTCTTCTCCCATATTCTTAATTTCCTTTTTTTTTTAAGAAAAAATGATGGCCAATTATGCCCTTATGTTTTGATCCCTATAAAGGTATTTAGGTCAGTTTCAAATTTTAATCACATAATTCTTGAACCATTGGCTGAGATTAGTGGAGTACATAGTTGCACATCTGTTGCCTCTCCCTCTCCCAATGGCTTTATTTGCGATATTTCTATCTATTATTTTGGAGATTTATAATTCTTCTGTTTTATTGGATGGAATTTCGATGAATTAGATCTATAAGAACCGCAAAGCCTAGGACACTAGAATATCGAACCATGAATGAAGAAAGTCATGAGAGAAAAGCATATTGGCTAGTGATTGTGAGGCCCCAATTCTTGACTGGAGGGGACCACCAAAGGCCTGCCCATTGTAGCAAGTGTGTCGCCCAGGGCATGATGACTTGACGTCATCCTCACCTTTCTCTGGCTTATCATCGGCAGTCTGTTCAGGGTACTTCTTTCTTCTCATAGGTTCTTTCGATAAATTGATCCTCAAGGATAGAACAAAATTCGATTTTCATCATATCTAAGGGATTCCTTGGTTCGGGCCTCCCTCTCCCTCTCCCTCTCCCTCTCATATTGGAATACACATTGCTCATTTGTTGGCTTGATGTGCCCCTCACTTCTCTCTCATCTTCCTTTCTACAAGGGCATTTTACGTACATGCTTTCTTTTAGTTGCCCACATGTTTTCAATTCTCATGGGCATTTATTGTCATTTGATTAAGGGCCCATTTTTGCATCCCCTTCTTCCTTCACACCCAACCTAGTAGGCCACCACCTCCCCTCGCCCTTCACTGCCATCCCCAGCCAAAGGTCAAGTAGGGGCTATAGCCCCCCCCCCCCCCCCCCCCCCCGCGCCCTTCAAAAAATTA
>BRYE01000030.1:3386110-3388610 GCA_030159115.1 Actinidia arguta var. hypoleuca | reverse complement strand
AGTGCGGAAGAAGTTTTGTGCGTGATTTGTAGTAGAAGCTATCACCCGAGACGGCACGGCACGGTTTCTGCAAAACTGGAGATGGTTTTGGGTTGATGGGCCTTGCTTGCTTACTCCCAGCCAAATCTCAATCCCCATAAATAATTTAATTGTTTTGTATTTGGTTTTGTTTATTTAAAGAGTTTATTCGTGGCCTTTAGTAACAAATCTTGGAGTAGCAGCATAATTACAGCTTCAAGTACTTGGAAATGAAGCCACACATTCCTTTAAATATGTAGTAATGTAAAGTAATAAAAAAGGGCACTTCAACTTGCTTGTATCTTGCTCATCTTCTTGTGTGCATATATAGTTGAAAATATAGTTGTGACACTACTTTATTAATTTGCAGAAAGATGGGTACTATGAACTAAACCTAAAGTAATAAAGTAGATTGTTTACCCATTGCATGGATAGTAAGATAATTGTACGTTGAATAAAACTGTTGCAATGACTAATTTTATTAATTTGTGGAATTTTTTCTTCGGTAATTTGCACCAAAGTTGTCAATTTCGAAATGACCAACCTACTATTTTGGCTATTGGTATAGTATCGGAATCGGTATCGGTGTATACTGGTGTATCGTTTTAGATTTAGCGCTACATAAACTATAAACATTTCACATATATTTTTTTGAAGTTAATAAATTATAAACATGACATTAGTTACATTTCACAAAATTTAAGATAATTCAAATAAAAAATTATAAATTAATGTGAAAAGATTTTTATAAAACTCCTTGAGCTTCAAGATTTACTAAAAAATTCCTTTTAAAACTCAAATATTTACGAAAAAATTAATGCGAATTGTGTACTAAACGAATTATGAAAGCTTGTTAGTATAGGACACAAATTGGTATTTTGAGTAAAATAGAACATAGAGTTGCATGTTCTTCTTTTGAGAATACGGTAAATTAGTCTCTTTGTTTTTGGGAATAATAGAATTTCAAAGAAGTAAGTTAGTGCAGTGATTGAGGTGCTTCCTTGCCTAGTGAGATGAATGTGTTTGAGTATTATTGATGTGATATACAATTTTTGTTTTCCCTTTCTCCTCTTATTGAGTGGCATGAAAACAAAATCAAATATAAAAATATATTGAAAAATTGCAAAGGTAGTAAACGGGTTGTAAATCATTCTGATATGAAGGACTTAAGAGAAGTTAGCTACATTTGAAGGATCAAGTTTTGTAAGATTGCAGAATAAAATATTAAGTTTATCCCAGGCTGCATATATAGATAAAATTCTTGTCAAATTTGCAATTCATAACTTCAAGAAATGATTATTATCTTTCGGGCATGGAGTTCATCTGTCTAAGGAATGTCTTAAGACTTTTGAGAAAGAGCGACGCATGAAGGCAATTCCTTATGCTTCGGTAGTAAGAAACATAATGTATGATATGCTTTGTACTAGACCAGATATCTGTTATGCAATTGGCATGGTCAACAGATATCAATCTAATCTAGAATCAGAGCATTGGACTACAGTGAAATATATTTTTAAGTATTTGAGAAGGGCTAGAGATTATATGTAATGTTTTGAAATTTATTTATTTTGGGTTTGGATTTGGGCCATAAATATCTATTTAATGGTATTGTTGTTTGGCCATAGGCCAAATAATTTATGAATTATTGTTGGGCTAGGCCTATTACTTGTTAGATTATTTATGGGCTAGGCCCATTGGAATTAAATGAAAGGTGTAAAAGTGTTTGTGTGTGAGTGTGATACAATATATCAAACCCCATGAGGCTTCTTCAACACACTTCCCCTCCCCTCCCCTCAAATCATCCAGCCACATCTCTGTCCCTCTCTCTCTCTCTCTCCCGTCCCTCTCTCCTCTCTCTCACTTTCCTTTCTCTTTCTTCCTCTCTCTCTCTCCAAAGAGCTCCGGCCGAAATCGCATTTTTCGGCCACCCTCCGGCGACATCCGACCTTCGCTCAAAGCACGAAAGTTGACCATCTCGTCGAGCTCTTCGATTCTAACCGAGTGAAATTTTGATAGGACTCCGTTTGGGCCTCCATTTTCCAAAAAATCCATCACTTTCCAAGAGATAGTTTGATATTGTGTTTATGCCCTATTATCTTTATTTTTATGATTTTAGAGTGTGTTTGGTTGTTAGGATGACACATTGTGTGAATATATGTTACCATAAAAACCTAGAAAATCTCATGTTTAGGTGATCGATAACATTGTGTAAATAACGTGTGCCACGTGTTTGATTAAATGTTTGTGAGAACATTGGATTTATTACAAAAATCACGAATCTATGTGTTTATGTGATTTGATAGTTATTTAGATTTGTTGGAATTGAAATATTGATAAGTTGTGAACTTTAGATGTGTATATTGTTCATTTGATATGTATGTACATATATATGTATACACGTTATTTTTTAGCATTGAGTTAGTGATTATGGTATTTAGCATGACCATATCATAGCATCTTTGTGGACTTGTCGGCTTTTGCA
>BRYE01000030.1:3351110-3353610 GCA_030159115.1 Actinidia arguta var. hypoleuca | reverse complement strand
AATTCGGCCTTCAGGCTCTGCAGCCCCTCTACGGCCTCCCCGTCTAGGCGGCATAGCTTCTACAAGCATAGCAAACATTTAGACGTTTATCATATCATAACTCAGATGGCTTATAACGTAAACTTAGTAAAATCTTATGAGTCTATCTATACGTGACTCAATCTTATTGTGTCAACCTATTGCTCTGTGTACAGTATAAACCTAAGCTCTGATACCACTCTGATACGCCCCGCAACCCGGTCTATGCGGATCGACGGTTCGTCACCGGCCGGCGGCTTGCCGCCAAGGCCTACTTATCTTTAACTTGTGCATACTCATTCAAATTGGTATAATTTTTTTCTTTTCTTTTTCGGAAGCGTCATAATACTGAAAATAATAAAGTAGAGTGTGCACACTGTATACAGAGCTGTGCCTAAGCTTTAAACTTCCCACATACATCATTACATAATATAGGGTCTAGCCCTTACAAAACAATATAAGGCCATTGGCCACAAAACTAAAGTCTACTTGCTATCTTCTTCTTACTGCTCTTCGGACTGGTCTCCTGAAAAGGTTTTCGAAAACGTAAGCTAAAAGCTTAGTGAATAACAACAGATGCATGAACATAAAATACCATGGATTATTTCATAACATACTCATATCATTTAGCTTAAACATGTGAGCATACATATCTTTTCTGAAAATATGAACTTTCATAACTGGAAGCTCACAGAATTTTGGCATACTTGCTTTTGTACTTGTACATATCATATACTGAAACTATGACAACTCGGCTGAACTGGGTGACCATATAGGTCGGGTGGCTCTTTTGGCCAGAGATATCTCACTGTGTAGATGGAACTTATTTAATGTCTCCCATCTACCTTAGGACCTTAGGCTAGATTAAAGTCCCACCACGGGGGACCCCGAGTGTCACTATACTTGCTTATCTTGAACATACTTAGCTTTTCTTGTAAATCATGCATCCATGGATTTCAATACATAGCATAGTAACATTGAATACTTTGAAAGGCATGGCATTCATATTTAGAACATAATCATTGATGCATTGAAAGCATGGAAAAATGGTTACATATAACATAATACGTATTGAAAACACTTTTGAAGATACATAGGTTTTGTCCATGGCATCGTGTTACTCACCTTGGTTTCCTTGGCTAAGTGCTACACTTGGCGTTCCTACACATATATGACATACGATACAAAATGTCAATACTATGATCGAGAAGGTTTAAAACTAATATAACAACTCTCGACTTGACTAAAGGTATCCCCACTCAAGGATAACCTACGCCCTAGGGCGACACTCCTAGGAATAGGTTTAAGGATCCTAGGTTGACTATTAATGGCCAAAGGCAACACTTGTCTATAGTTCTTTCATCGCATCCCATTTACCTCACGACAATAAATATACCTCCTAGGTCAATATCATTTGAAAATAGACTGAATGACCTTCAATTTGGTAGGTCATGAATTTGAAACTCATCTCAAATGAATAAGTTATGCTCAATTGAATAAGGACTAATTTCTAAAGAAAATTGTGTTGTTGGTAAAATCTTAGGTCGACTTTAAACTTCAATATCTCATAATATAGATGGAATTAAATTATAAAATTTATATGGTTAGAAAGGTCTACGAGTCTATTTTCCAACGCTTCAAACGGTGTCTCAATCCGAATTTTCTAGAGAAAGTTATGCCCGTTTTACAAAACAGTGTCTGGGCTGAAATTGGTCTGGCGTTCGAACGTGGCGTTCGAACGTCAGGCGTTCCAACGTGGCGTTCCAACGCCTAGGCAAAAATGAAAATCCTAACTCTGGACGTTCCAACGTGGCGTTCCAACGCCTGGGCGTTCCAACGTGGCGTTCCAACGCCTGGGCAAAAATAAAAATCCTAACTCTGGACGTTCCAACGTGGCGTTCCAACGCCTGGGCGTTCCAACGTGGCGTTCCAACGCCAGTCGCGCGCAGCAGCAGAATTGGCACAAAACTTGTCAAAAACCTATCCAATCTTAATCCAAACTTCACCAAAATTTTTATGGATCAACTACACACTCAAGAGACAACAATAACTCAAACTCAAACCTCAAAACTAACCCTAGCATGGTAGATCTAAGGTTAAAGTTTCAAAAACCCTAACATTTAGAAATTTGGGATTTTTGTTTCTAGCATTCAATTTCTTTGAATTGAGCTTCAATATGCTTCAATTGGGACTTAAGGGAGTCCTCTAAACTCAACATTGGGCTTACCTAAAGGTATCTAAGGTATAACCCAATTTCTTCAACTTATACATATACATAAAAATAGATTTTTCTTACCTTCTCAAGCTTGGTAGAGCTTTCAATGGCTTCCTTAGGCTTGGAATTTGAACTCTCTCTCTCCAAGATTCTTCTTCTCTTCCTTTCTTCTTCTTCCTTTCTTTCTTCTTCTCTCTCTCTCTCTCTCTCCGAATTTTTGTGTGTGTGTGTGTTTGGCTTGGTGTTTTGAAAGAAACACATGGGATT
>BRYE01000030.1:3328610-3341110 GCA_030159115.1 Actinidia arguta var. hypoleuca | reverse complement strand
AAAGCCTTTTCGCCCTCTCCTTCTCGGTCCTTGATCAGATGGATTATACATCAACAAATTCTTTGTCGTGTACTTCCACTCTTCCAATGTACACAAAGACTGATCCGATGTCCCATACCCATCCGTAATCATCTTCATCTTCACATCCTCAATCGATTCCACATACTTCTTTTTGCCTTATGTCAAATACCCATGTCTCTCCTTCCTCTTCCTATTCACCTTTTCCATGATTCTCGAAAAACTCTCATTGTCCTCACTAGTATACCTCCTAAAAAACTCATCTAGAGTAAATTCCTCATCAATTGAACCACCATTCGACTCTCCATTACCCAAAAATCTCATTATTTTCTACCCTAGGAGTTCTACCCAATTCAAGAGTAGTGCTAGTTCTAAACAAAATCGATCCGGGTGTTCGAATTTTACCTCCAATAGCATCGGGATTTGATACTTTCCTTGTTCTGCCTTCAAGAATCTTCAACTAGGCATCTCAAATTTGGACTGAATCACAGGATCTGAACAGCTTCAAGCCAATCGAGGCGGTCCTTGAGCTGGGAAGTTCGGGGAAGAAGTCTCGCTTGATGATCTTCTCGATTGAGGCCGCACAGGTGTCCTCGTCGAGGACTGTATTATGTTTACTAGTTTTTTTTTGCAAAAATTGATGAATTACTAGGGGTTTCTATAGATTTTTTAGAGAGAGGTGGTGTGGTGAGTGGCTTGGGAAGAGAGGGATTTGGAGGGTTAGGATTAAACAAGGGCTCAAAGAACAGGAAAGAGGGATAATAGAAAATTGAATGGGATTTACCTAATTTGGTTGGTATTGAAGATGAAGAATGGAAAAAAGATTGACGAATGAGTGCGAATTGGAGAAAAGAATTTTAGAGATCGAATCCATGACGGTGGTTTGCGTTGGCGAGATATGAACAATGACGGTGGTAGTTGTGATGGTGACCAAAATATGTGAAGTGGAGTGGGTCAGGCTATGCTAATTTATACTATTATAATAAGAAAACACAATTTTAGAGATCGTATCCATGACAGTGGTTCGTCGTGGCGAGATATGAACAATGATGGTGGTGATTGCGATGGTGACCAAAGTCTGTGGAATGGTGCGGGTCGAGCTCTGTTAATTTATAATATTATAATAAGACAACGCTTGATTTGTTGAAGTCTCAAATTTGATTTGATGCTAGATATTTTTATGCCAAAATCAATCATGTAGTGCCATAAAAATAATCATTATCTATTTGAGTAATTTCAAATTTTTTTAATGATAAAAATGTCAAAAAATATTTATAAGTAATCACCCATTGATTAGAATAATATATTGATAATTATCGGGTGAATTTTCTTGCACTTTAGTGTTATTGTGCATATAATTGTTCACTTTAATCTTTGTGTGGTGCAAGTGGATTGAATTGTTTTGCAGGTAAAAAAAAAGCTTTGAAAATATTTGGAAGGGATGAGATCGATAAATGAAATGTATTGCAAGTAAAAGGCCAAAGCTACGTAGCTTTAATGGTTGAACTTGAAGGTTCTACTAGTTGAGAGAAGATAGAAGGTAAAGAAAAGAGCTCTTGATTGGTCGAGGAAAATCCTCAACCAGTCGAAGACCATCAAAGTGTATGGAAGTTTTCCCAACCGGTCCAACTCAAGCCCTCAATTGGTAGAAGGCCATCAGAATGTATGAAGGAAATGCCCTACCGGTAGAGCCCTTGGTCCAACTGGTCGACGATGATTAGAAGGTATGAAAGGCAATTCCAACCGATCCAGCCCAGAGTCTCAACTAGTTGAGGTTCAACAAAAGATAAATCGTCTTACCTCGACCGGTCGAACAAAAAGTTCTACTGGTTGGGGCCCGTTCAGGAAGGATGGTAGAACATTAAATGCAGTTCGGCAGGAAACTTTTTTTAGGATTGTTGGCCATTTATCTTTCCTCTTTCCAAGTCTACAAATAGGGGAAGTTCCCTCAGCAAGAAGCATCCCTATTTTGAAAAAATATTTTTTAGATTAAGTTTGCTTCGCTTTGAAGTAGTTCTAGTTTCCCTTGTTTCTTTTCCATTTTTCTCTTGAGAGTAAGAGCTTCATCCATAGAATTGTAGGGAGATTAAAAGAGTAAGAAAAAGATCAACAATTGAAGATCGAAACTTGTATTTTTGTTCACTTTCCTATAATTATACGGTTGTAAGTCTTCTTAATTTCAAAGTTGAATTTTTGTTTGTTAATTTGTTGTACAACTCTATTTCAATTTGAATTTGTAGTTGATTTTAGTTCTTTATTTTTCTAGCTTTCTCATAAACATGTTTAGAAATTGATTACAAATGGTAGGTTAAACTTATAGGCTTGGTCCAAAGAATATGTCTTAATCCAAACTTAGATTAAACTAGTCTTCTCTTCTTCGTAATTCAATGTTAGTTTAGAATTTGATCAATGATATTATGAAAATCAAGACTGAGAATTGTGTAAATTTTGATAATTTGTTGACAAAATTATTTAGTACAAATATGCTTAGATCTCTTGTATTATAAGGGTTTAACACATTGTATGAAAACATTATCAATTCATAAATACATCTTTAACATAAAATAAATTTTTATTGCAATATCTTTCAACCAATATTATTTTACCTTAATAATTGGTTGAGTACAAATAAGAGGGAAGAACTAGAAAATCTAAGATAGGAAAAAGAACGAAGTACTTGGAGCATGTCATTTTTCATATATTGATTACAATCTCAAAATTACATCAACAAATCTTAAAAAATTCTTAAAATATATATTTTACAAGTTTTTCACTTGAAACAAATTTAATCTTGCACATTTGAGCTCTATATGGATAAGATCTTAGTACTTCTGAGTATTAGGTTGCACAGATAGGTTCTTGCGCTTGGGAACTGCACAAGTAATCATATCAGATCAGAACCAGTCAGTAAATTAGGAGAAAGCAAGCAAGCATCCTCTCACTTACATTCCTATTTAATAACGAAAATTTTTATGGCCAAATCCCTCTACCCTTACACAGTGCATGCGCCACCACTTCTAGTAGGAGTATGTGGTTGGAACTAAATCCAGTTTTTCTTTTCTGTTAAAAGTTAAAAATCAAATTCAGTTGAAAATAAGAATTATTTTTTTCTTTGTTGAGTAAACTAAGAAAGTATTGAAATAATAATATCATGATACACCAGCCCAAGTTTTAACAAGGCAACTAATTTTCATGTTATTTTTTAATTGTACTGCATTTTTTGTTTTTATTGAAAACAATTACTCGGATACTTACAAGGATATTTGAGAAAATTTACTACATAAAAAAAATTGAATAAATTCACTACAATAAAGACAAAAGATAATGCAATTGAAAAAATCAATGTGAAATCACTAGACAGGCGAGTAATGATAAAAAAACATAAAATGAAAATAATATTTTTGTACATAATGATGTGGCAGAATATGAATCTTTTAATTTCAAATAAAATACTCATCATACTAACTTTTATTTACAAAGATACCGTAACAACATAATTCCTGTGTTGTTTATGTATGTATGTTCAATAAAAATATCATTTTCATTCAAAAATAGAAGGGTCACTCTATTTGCGCCCCTTCTTTTCTCACTATCCCTTTTCTTAGTACTCTGATTAAAAAACATAGGACTTGTCGATTTATTCTTAGAACAAACAACCAAATTTATCCCTAAACTATTCTCATTTTCAACCTCCAAACCATAACTCCAGCCGAATCCCAGCCAATACCTCCCTCTCCATACATCACCATCCCTAATTCCCCACCCCTCCCTTGCCCTTCATTGCCATCCCCTTCCCCTCCCCCTACTCGCCTGATCTTCTTCATTCCTTGTTGTTGCCTTAATTTGCCAATAGTGTAAGGATAGAGAGAAGGGAGAGGGTGGGGGGTGAAGTGGGCTTGTGATGGTAGAGTAGGGGTGTGGAGTGTCAGGGCTGGCAAGGGAAGAGGTTGGTTGCAAGGAACTACGACAACGAGGACAAGGTCGGATAAGCCTGAGATGATGAGGGTAGTAGTGGGAAGAGCTAGCGACGACCAGGGAAGGGGTGGTAATGGGTGAAAATAGTGGGGGCAAGTGGGGGCTAAGGTCAGCTTATAGTTTAAGGTTATGAACTTAGGTAGGTGTACGAAAAGCGTAAGAGTTATGAACACCAAAAAGGAAAAAATGAAGAGGTACTGAAAAAAAAAGAGTGCAATTATGTTCATTGTTCACCCATTTTGATGGGTTGAAATATATGGGGGCCACTTGCACCACGCTAGTAAATGAAAATATCTTTAACACTTGCCATTGACCAAGATCACACCAATCGCACCCTTTGAGACACGCTAGTATATTTTCTATGCAAGAATCCGTATAAGAAGAGATCATGGGAATTAGTGTTCTTGAGCAGACAATTAAATTAGATCAGAAACATGTAAATGAAGGAAATACACGACATTCCATTTCCAAACGTGTTGTATTGTAAATGACAATTGAACTAAGCATGGGCATTCCATCCCAAAAAATAGCTGATATAACTTATGATCATATCCATTCTATCAAAATATCTAAACTCAAGAATCAGTCACTGGTTGATAATTTTCAATTTATTTATCAAAACTAATCCATACTCAAAGAGCATCTAAAGGGATAGAGACTTCAAATCGCAACATAAAAATATAATTGCAAAGTATTGGCAAGTTTCTAAAGCAGGTATCATCACAATTTGTTAACTTTGTTATAGGATTTTATCAATTCTATATCACAACAACCGTGCGATCATGTTATTAGACCAGTTAACTTTGTTAATATTTGATATACGGTTTTAACAAAATCTACAAAGAAAAACAACTAAACCAGCAAAAAGATTGGCATTCCTAAACTCAATTACTCATTCATGCTCAGTGCAATTCTCATACTTGTAGTAATTGATCCTGTTGAGGAATGTGAAGAATAAGTCCCACATTATGAACTCACCACTTACAAGGTTTAAGTTTTTAAATTGAGTTCCAAACATTGTATATTGGGCAAAGGCGATATGGATGCGAACTAATGAGATTTCTCCCTAATAGATTGGGCCTTAACGTGAGCGCGTGGGCGAACCCTTGAAGTGGTTTCTCCCCCAAAACTAGTATAAGAGCGAGGTTGGAGTCACTGGAATAAATTTTGCATATTTTTCAGATCTAAAATTGCTCAAAATTGAATTTTGAGCAGACCACGGGATATAAAGTCAAAGCAAAACGGACACCAAACAAGCACTCTAGAGCCATTTAAAGCTCTTTGTGAGCCAAAAAGAGTCTTGGTGTAGGAAGTCTGCTGAAGAGGACGATGAAAATCACACTCAAGATTATATAGGTCAATTTGTGAATGCTCATATGGTTCATTTTGATATTTTAACTCTTTTTTTTTATATAATTTAGGTTCATTCTTTATTCATTTTGAAGTAATTATCATAAATTAAAAAAATTATTAGCTTTTTGTATTTATTTGGTAGGATATTACGATTCTCGATCCAATCCTACGATCCGATCCGAAAGGCCCCCAAAACGATCCAAGGTAGGATCCCGATTTTGACAACCTTGGTTGGAAGGGCTTGTCGCAAGGTTGTCATCCCCGGGGAGTTTGATCTGCAAATCTTTGAGATGCAAAGAGCCACCAAGTTCAGATATTCTCTCCTACATGCATATTCTTTACTAGGTTTGCCCCTGCATTAAATTCAGGTATATAGCTGCTAACGGTGCAACTCACATCATAGACTTCCAAATCGGTCAGGGGAGTCAGTGACTGACTCTAATTTAGGCTTTTGCAGCTGGGCCCGGTATGCCACCACACATCCGCATAACCGATTTTGACGATCCCACATTGGCTTATGCCCGAGGGGGAGGACTGATCATCATCAGACATAGTCTATCTAGGCTTGCCGAGTCATTTAAAGTACCATTTGAGTTCAATAGTGTAGTCATACCTGCTTCTGAAGTCCAACTTCAGAACCTTGGGATCTGATTCGGGGAGGAGCTCGCGGTAAATTTTGCATTCGTGCTGCACCTCATGCCCGATGAGAGTGTGAGTACCCAAAACCATAAGGATTGGGTACTGAGGCTCGTTAAAAATGTTTCCCCAAAGGTAGTGACCATAGTTGAGCAAGAATTGAACACGAAGACTGCTCCATTCTTCTCGCGATTTATGGAGGCATTGGACTATTACGTAGTCATGTTCGAGTCAATTGATGCGACTCTCCCTAGGGCGTCCAAGGAGCAGATCAATGTCGAGCAGCACTGCTTAGCGAGGGGTGTTGTGAATGTGATAGCGTGCGAGGGGAATGAGCGAGTGGAACGACACAAGCTTCTTGGCAAGTGGAAGTCGCGGTTCAGAATGGCGGGGTTTACCCTCTACCCTTTGAGCTCTTTGGTTAATGCCACCATCAAATCTCTACAAGAGAACTACTCTGCGAAATACAGATTTTAAGAAAAAGATGGAGCGCTCTATCTCGGCTGGATGAACCGAGATTTGGTCGCTTCTTGCGCGTGGAAATAAAAAACAGAGCATAAAAAATGTCTTCTTTTTTTTCCACTAGGGTTTGGGATAGCAATACAAGGTAGAACCTTCAATTTTTATGTTTCATTAGCTACTAGAAGAAAGAGGTCATAACAATAGGCTCCCTTGGTTGAGTACCTTTCACCAAGCAAAGAAATGAAGATGCTTTTATTTTCTTTTTTAACTTTTTGTTAATTAGTTGTTTTCTTTAATGGAGTAGTATCCTTTTCAATCATCAGTTGCATGGTTGAGCCTGGAGGATCTATTGGGTTAAGATTTATTCTCTACCATTCAGATCAACCACACACGAGACAATAAAAATTTTCGTGGTTCGGCCAATGTTACATACGTTCACGGAGAAAAAAGAATTTAAAAAAAGAATTTAGGTTTAACAAAACAGACTGGGTTTGGACCCTAATATGTGGGTTGGACTCAACAATTTCCCCCTCTAGCCAATTGGAAGATACTTCGACGTCTTCAAGTTATCCATCATAACAACTTCTGGTCCAGCTCCCTCATAATATCTACAAGACGACATACAAGAGGTCCTGCTCTCATCAAAAGGCTACTTTACTTTCCACCGAATTGTACGCACATCCTCAGTGAGGTGCCCCAAACATCCCCACCAGGATGCGCTGCAAAGTACATCACTTTGCGAGTTGTAATGGCTTCATCTCTCATCCCTTGTGCGCATAACCAGAGAGATCACCACCATTAATCAAATCAAGAGCGAAATAGATTCGTTTCGGCGTTGTTGTGCCCATGACTGTACAACTCCTCAAAATTGGCTTTGTCTCCTTCCTCTGAGCTTCTAACTGAACATCGTGCATAGGTTTCACAACTTGTGTTTGGCCAGACTTTTGCACACATCTCAATGCATTTTTCTACGAACATGTACTTCTCAGTGTATTTTTTTGCTCTGCGTAGCTTTGTGAAACTGTTGCTTTTTCTTTTCATTCTACTTGCTAGTACTATTAGACCCATGTTTCATAATAGCCTTTCATGTTTGAATACTATCCTCCGATCGGTATAGCTTCCTAATCTTCCTTTCATGCAGCACGTCCTTATTTTTCTTGGAAACTCTCAAAATTTATTTATTAGCTGTCAAGCTGCAATCTTACGAATCTAGCATCCTAGTGAAAATTAAATTAATATGCAAACTAGGAACATGTCTTACCTTGATCAATGTCAGAGACCTCCCATTTGCCATGCCGAACTGGACTACTCATTTGCCAAGAACTCTGCTCGTTGTGTTGTTCGCCATCCATATCAATTTTCCATCACATGCTACATATGTAGAGAACATCTGTCAATGCTACTAGGAGAACATCACTGTCTGAATCTATCCCTGTGGCTACCTCTGAAGACTGATCATTCTCCATATTTGCATTATACTTTGAAAAATTTCTTTTGATATGCCTCTCTTAGTCAAAGTAAAAGCACATAAAAGTGCAACATCTCGACTGTGACATTGGTCATCCTCTACTAGTACCCCTTTGACTTTTGCAAATGGCAAATTGCTCACCACCACCCCGACCTTGGCATCGACCTCTAAGGCATGGGCATTGATGCCGAGCTGCTCGAAGAGGAGGAAAATGAGGTCGAAGAGAGGGAAGAGAAGGAGACAGATGGAGAGAAAGAGAAGGATGAGGATAAGGATAAGGATGGGGAGAAGGGCAATACCAGCCCTATCTCTCCTTAAATACTTGTAATTTTCCTTCTTTATTGAAATGGCGAGATGTAATCCTTCCCATTTTTTAATGAATGAAAATCTTCTCTTTTTGTACGTTTCCTTCTTGCACTTTCTACATGTATATACTTGCGATATCATATCTAATGAGATTGGCAAGAATAATCTGTTGGCAATCATAACAAATGCAATTTACCTTAATCAGGCAAATGTCAACTTAATCCAAGGAGACTAAAGCTTAATGAATTGACGATGTAAAATTGGCAAATATCAATTAATCTCTTGGCGAACAAATATGCCTGGCGATGAGAAGTAAACCTTGGCGACCTCCACTTAGACGATGGTTGACAGTAGAGGAACAGGTGACATCAAATGCATATTGATGTCTTCCCATATAATGGCAAAACTGGACAATTCAATTGTTAAGCGAAGTAAGCTAACTTGGCGAGCTTGATTAATAGGTGATGAGTAATCGAGTGAGTTAATCAAGCGAGTTAACCTATGGGGATCAAGATGCCTCGATTGGAACAATCTTGATATTGGCAACACTGACCTAAAACTGGTGACATAATTCAATAAGGCGAGATCAACTCTTTTGGTGAGATAATTGAACTTTTATTGACGAATTCGTTATTTTATCAAAATAACTTTTAATCACACAGGAATTGGCGATCACCATCATGAGCTTTTGGAGAATAAAATTTTAAAATTAGCAATTTTCTTTACTTTGGCATTCTAGCAACATATAAAGATCAAACTGGAGAAATGTGATTTTATTGAAATAATCACTACATGGAGATTGGCGAATATAATAAAGACTTGTGAAAACAATACTTATGGCGACATCACATGGAGATGGGTGATTATAAGGCTTTGGTGGTATCACACTATATAAGCGATCTTCATTTTATGGCAACCAGCATAATTATTGGTAATATTTCTTCAAGTGTTCAGCATTCCAGGGGTGGGGTATTGTAATACCCCGAACTCATAAATTTCCTTAATTCATGTCTTAATGTGAAAATTTAATTCTATTAGGACCTAATTGTAAGTATTTTACGGTCAAAGTGGTCAAAAGTGACCAAAATAGATGAAATGAACAATTAGGAGGAAGGTTGTAACAAAAAGGAATAGAGTTGGGCACATGGAATTGAATCCCATGTGTTTCTTTCAAGCACCAAACCAAACACACACACACACAAAGAAAAAATTCGTATAGAGAAGAGAGAGAGAGAGAGAAGAAAGAAAGGAAGAAGAAGGAAGAAAGAGAAGGAGAAGCTTGGAGAGAGTCCAAAATCCAAGCCTAAGGAAGTCATTGAAAGCTATACCAAGCTTTAGGAGGTGAGAAAAATCTATTTTTTTATGTATATGTATAAGTTGAAGAAATTAGGTTATGCCTTAGATGCCTTTAGTAAGCCCAATGTTGAGTTTAGAGGACTCCCTTAAGTCCCAATTGAAGTATATTGAAGCTCAATTCAAAGAAATTGAATGCTAAAACAAAAATCTCAAATTATTAAATGTTAGGGTTTTTGAAACTTTGACCTTAGATCTACCATGCTAGGGTTAGTTTTGAGGTTTGATTTTGAGTTATTGTTGTCTCTTGAGTGTGTAGTTGAGCCATAAAAACTTTGGTGAAGTTTTGGGTTAAGATTGGATACGTTTTTGGCAAGTTTTCATACCATTTCTGCTGCTGCGTGCGGCTGACGTTCGAACGCCTCTGTGGGACGTTCAAACGTCTAGAGAGTTAACATTTTGCGGGTTACCGGGCATTCGAATGCCAGACTCGGCGTTCGAACGCCAGACCATTTTTAGCCCAGACACTGTTTTGTAAAACGGGCATAACTTTCTAGAGAAAATTTGGATTGAGATATCGTTTAAAGCGTTGGAAAATAGACTCGTAGACCTTTCTAACCAGTATTGAAGTTTAAAGTCAACCTAAGATTTTACCAGTAACACAGTTTTTCAGAAATTTAGTCCTTATTCCATTGGACATAACTTCTTCATTTGGGATGCGTTTCAAACTCATGACCTACCAAATTGAAGGTCATTAAGTCTATTTTCAAATGATATTGACCTAAGATGTATAATTATTGTCGTGAGGTAAATGGAATGCGATGAAGGAACTATAGCCAAGTGTTGTTTTTGGCCATTAATAGTCAATCTAGGATCCTTGAACCTATTCCTAGGAGAGGCGTTCAAATGTCAGCCGCACGCAACAGCAGAAATGGTATGAAAACTTGCCAAAAACGTATCCAATCTTAACCCAAAACTTCACCAAAGTTTTTATGGCTCAACTACACACTCAAGAGACAACAATAACTCAAAATCAAACCTCAAAACTAACCCTAGCATGGTAGATCTAAGGTCAAAGTTTCAAAAACCCTAACATTTAATAATTTGGGATTTTTGTTTTAGCATTCAATTTTTTTGAATTGAGCTTCAATATACTTCAATTGGGACTTAAGTGAGTCCTCTAAACTCAACATTGGGCTTACTAAAGGCATCGAAGGCATAACCTAATTTCTTCAACTTATACATATACATAAAAAAATAGATTTTTCTCACCTCCTCAAGCTTGGTATAGCTTTCAATGACTTCCTTAGGCTTGGATTTTGGACTCTCTCTAAGCTTCTCCTTCTCTTCCTTCCTTCTTCTTCCTTTCTTTCTTCTCTCTCTCTCTCTCTTCTCTATACAAATTTTTTCTTTGTGTGTGTGTGTGTTTGGTTTGGTGCTTGAAAGAAACACATGGGATTCAATCCCATGTGCCCAACTCTATTCCTTTTTGTTACAACCTTCCTCCTAATTGGTCATTTCATCTATTTTGGTCACTTTTGACCACTTTGACTGTAAAATACTTACAATTAGGTCCTAATAGAATTAAATTTTTATATTAAGACATGAATAAAGGAAATTTATGGGTTCGGGGTATTACAGGATGACCAAGTGAGGAAAATGGTTAGACATGGCGAGATTTGAGCAGAACAATTTGAATTCATCATTGCCAAATTGCTTCTCGTTTTCCGAAAAGATAACCTTGGAAATTCTAAATCGATAGACAATGTTTTTCTAAATAAAATTTTTGGTGTTTCTCTTAGTGATTTTGGTAAAAGGCTCAGTTTTTATCCACTTTGAGAAGTAATCTATGACAATAATCAAGAACTTCTTCTATAATGGAGCTTGAGGGAGAGGTCCGCATATATCAATTCCCCATTGAGCAAATGGCCATGGGCTGGTCATTGGCAGCATCTCGGTATGAGGGAGATGATTCACCAAAGTGAATCTCTGGTACTTGTCACATTTCTTGATGAATGTTATGGCATCTCGCTCCATTTGAGGTCAGACATATCCTTGGCAAACAACTTTTTTAACATGTGATCTTGGCTTTGAGTGGTTTCCGCCAATGCCTTCATGAATTTCTCTAAGTACATAATCTGCTTCCTCTAATCGAAGGCATCTTAGGAACGACCCCGAGAAAGACCTCTTGTACAAAGTTCCCTACATGAGGCAAAATTTGGCAGATCAGTAGTAGATCCGGCGTGCTTGCAGCTTTTCTGATGGCAATGTTCCATCCCAAAGGTACACAATGATATTATCCATTTATGTCAGACATGCTGCTACTTGATAGATGGTTTTGGTGACATCAATACTAGGACTTGGCAAGAATTCTATAGGAATACTCCTATAGAAGATGAACTCAAATGTGGAGGCAAGGTTAGCTAGGGTGTCAGCCTTCTTGTTATCTTCCTAGGGAATTTGGCAAATCTTGAAGTCTCTGATCTTTGTCGAAATAGTTTTCACTTCATTTAGATAGGCCACCATTCGGAGATCTTTGGAGAGGTAATCCCCTTACACTTGATTCACTACGAACTGAGAGTCACTGAATGTGTCCAAGGATTCCACTCCCAAATCTAATGCAACCTTTAGTTAGGTGAAGAGAGTTTCATATTCGGCTTCGTTTTTGGTGGCTTTGAACCCAATGCGCATGGCATACTTCATTTGTTCACCAAAAGAGATTTTGAGAATAAGTTTTGCACCATAGTCGTGCTGGTTGGATGACCCATCCACGAAGAGCTTCCACCTAGCAAGATCGTCTTCATGTCCCTGCTTTTCTGGGATTTCTACCTTGGGGAGAGTTATCTCAGGCTCGGGAGCAATGTCATGAGTAAACTCGGCTATGAAATCGGCCAATGCTTGGGCTTTGATTGCCATTCTTGGTTGGTAACTGATGTGAAATTCACTCAATTAAATAGACCATTTGAGAAGTCGTCCCGAGGTGTCAGGT
>BRYE01000030.1:3323610-3326110 GCA_030159115.1 Actinidia arguta var. hypoleuca | reverse complement strand
TGCACCTAATATGTAATATAACCCGAGTAAAATCCACAACCGACACTAGGCACAAAATAAACTCTGCAGTCCAAAGTGTTGACACCTTTATTACATGTGTCGACACCTAACTACAACTATTTTACAAAAAAACAAAATTGTCGACACCAGAAAAATCATGTGTCGACACATATGTTATTTGCACAAAAATCAAGTGTCGACACCCTAAAGATTAAGTGTCGACACACTTAAACAGAAAGATTGGGTCTGAACATTCTATAAAGAAAATGTGTCGACACCTACTCAGACATGTATTGACCCCTATAATTTTTCAAGTGTCGACACCCTAAAACCATGTGTCGACACCTTAAGTCGGAAGTATAAAAAGGACTGAGCCCTAATCAGACATTTCACGCAACCCTTAAAACTCTTTATACTCTCTCTCTCTTTCTAAAACTCCCTCCACTCCGCACGATTCAAGCTCATGACCTTGATTCTTTCTCTCAAAACCATCAATCCATCTCTCTAAATACCAACTTCTCAATCTCCATTCGTCTCCACCCTTGCAAATGGCTCCAAAAATAACCAGATCTTCAAGGAAAAAGAAGTAGAGCTGGGCTCTAGTGGTGTCGACACCTGAAGCTTCCAAGGGACAGAAGAGGAAGGCTATGGGAGATAGGGGTAAGGAAAAAGGGAAGAAGCAAAAGGGGGAATCATCGACATCTCAAGAACGCGCCCCCCTCTATTTTTTAGAGGACAGAGACCTAGAGAGGTACAACTTAGATTTTTCACTTAGAAAAGTGATTAACGGTCGTTGGATAGATTATGATTTCTTTAATGCACACAATTTCGATTTTAGTTTGAAAATAGAAGAGTTAGGATGGATGCCCATGATGCTAACTAGGAATGATGTATATCCAGAATTAGTTGCTTATTTCTATGCCAATGCGTCGAGGGGGCTTCACGGTGATGATGTAAAAAGCTATGTCAAAGGTGTTTCAATGACGCTGGATCAATCTTTACTTTGAAAAATTCTGGGAATAAGGTCAGGTAATGAAATAAGAAGACAAAGCATAAATCGAAAACATTAGTTGTAAGCCGTCTATGTTGAGAACGTGAGTTTAGCCGCCCAAATAAAAGCAAACACGTTACCCTTAGAATTAAGACTAATGCATCATTTCATTTGCACAATTTTGATTCCTAAGACTGGAAAATTTAAGTATGTGTCTCACAGGAAACTATTCTTTTTGTGGGCTTATGTAACAAACTTGAAAATTGATTTGGCTCTATTTATATTAGATCAAATGTTTAAGGCCATAATCAAGAAGATTGTCTGCCCTACAGAATGATGCTAACGAAAATTTTCAAGTTCTTTCGAGTAGATTTAGATAATGAAACAATGAGAATCCCGAAAGCCGCAAGTGACGAATATAACAAAAAATCCTTAAGGAGAATGGGATATGAACTGATAGAAAATCAATGAACCCTTAAACAATCAATGAAAATGGAAAAAGGGGTAGCTCAAAAGGAAAAGAGAAGATGGAAAGTGAAGGGGTTGAGGAAGAAGGTTTCAAAGTCAAAATGCGTAAATTCATGAGTCAAATGTCTGAGTCAATGAAGTTGTTACACACGAAGATTGATAATATGGCCTTTCGACTAATGGTTGTCGAAAAGAAAATAAGAAATCTATCAAACGAAGTGAGGAAAGGAAAGACTCCCATGGAAGAAAGTGAAAGTGAAAGTGAAAGTGAAAGTGAAGAAGAAAAAGAAGAAAATGAGAGAGAGGAAGACAAGGAAGAGAAAGAGGAGAAAAAGAGAAAGAACAAAGGGAGGAAGAGAAGGATAAGGAAGACAAGGGAAATGACAGCGATTATGCTGAACTTGGAGACTCTTCAGAAAATGATTCTGATGCCACTCCTCTCATTCCTCGCACTTCAAGACGAAGATATGGAACACGCAATTGGGAACTTAGGTCGAAATTCAAGAACACCGCAAAAACGGCCCTCGAATTGTCACTTTCACCCTCTCCATCACCATCCACTCCCGTTCATAACGCTTTATCCACCTCCCCTTCTCCATAATGTCATTTTATTTTATTTTTGTTTCGGATAATGTATTTTGAACTATGATATGCATGATTTATGGTTTATGGTTTATGGATTGCATGGTTTATGGTTTGAACTATGATATGCATGATTTGTGGTTTATGGTTTATGGGGTGAATGGTTTATGGTTTGAACTATGAATAGTTTATGGTTTGAACTATGTTGGACTTCTATGATACATAAATTCAAATGTAGGGGCCTCTATGATCTTAATGTATATGCATGATTGATTTGTATGGTATTGACTATTAGCATCATCCAGTTATAATTTGCCCATCATGAATGCTATGGTAAGCCACCATTTTTTATGAATTGACAAAAAAAGGGAGAATATGTTCAATATGGATGATTATGTTAAATATAGATGATTACGTTCAATATGGATGATTGTATACATCAACTACAAAAGAAAGGGG
>BRYE01000030.1:3313610-3316110 GCA_030159115.1 Actinidia arguta var. hypoleuca | reverse complement strand
TGCGTTCAAACGTTGCATAGAGGCGTTCAAACGATAAGACCAAATTTATTTATTTATTTATTTGAATAAAATCAAACTACTCTAACTTTTCAACTACCCTAAATCAAAAATTAATCTAAAAGTACCCCCCAATTTGAGACAAGCATTCTTCAAAATATAGAAAAAAATAAAAACAAAATGACACGACGGGGAGGGAAATCAAAAGGGTAGGACAACACCCTCTACCCCCAACTAAGGTTAAACTATTCCTAATTTGACTCGACCTAACGACAAACTGTACAACACACATAAAAGACATTATTTTTCAATTCATCCAAAAGATGGTGGTTCACGTAGATCCACGTACTTAACCTATCATTGCTCAAGCTCAAGATAGGGCTTCACTTGATGCCCATTGAATTTAACAACATTTCTATTTTTGGGGTTCTGAATTTCAATTGCCCTATGAGGTGAGATTTCTCGCACAATGAAAGGTCCAAACCATCTATTTTGAAGCTTTCCCAAAAATAAATGCAATTGGGAATTGTATAGAAGGACTTTTTGACCAACTTTGAATGATTTACGCAAATTTTATTGGTCATGGATATATTTCATCTTAGCTTTTGAGATTTTTGAATTTTCATAAGCATCGTTCCTTATCTCTTCTAACTCATTGAGTTGCAATTGTCGTAATGGACTGGCCTTATCAAAACTCATGTTAAATTGGCAGATTGCCCGTAGCCTTGTGTTTTATTTCAATTGGAGGGTGGTATGTCTTCCTATACACAAGTCTATATAGAGATGACCCCAAGATGGTTTTATATGCAATCCTATATGCCCATAATGCATTTACTAAAATGACCAATCCTTATGATTAGGGTTGTCAGTTTTGTTTGAGGACTTGTTTGATTCCCCTATTTGCTAACTCAACTTGACCTTGCATTTGGGGATGATAAGGTATACCAACCGTATGAATCATCCCATACTTTCTCATTAAAAGACCTACGAGTCAGTTACAAAAGTAGAATCCACCATCAGTAATGATAGCTCGAGGCATACCAAATCTATAAAAAATGTATTCCTTTAAGAACTTGATCACAACAGCATGGTCATTGGCGCGCGCCGGCATGGCTTCTACCTACTTAGACACATAGTCTATGGCCACTAAAATATATAGATAACCATATAAATTAGGAAAGGGTCCCATAAAATCAATACACCAACAATCAAAAATTTCAAGTATAATGATAGGGGTAAGAGGTTTCATGTGCCTTCGGGATAGACTTCCTAAACATTGGCATCTATCGTAAGACATGCAAAATGTGTGAACATCACATAACAAGGTGGGCCAATAAAAACCGCTTTATAAGATTTTTGTAGTAGTTTTGCGTGATGAAAAATGCCCACCGCATGCTTGTGAATGACAAAATTCTACTCCGCTCTTCACCTTATCGTCGAGAACACATCGACGTACAACTTGATCGAAAAAATACTTAAAATAAGTAAGGATCTTTCCAAGAAAAATATCTCACATTCCTAAAGAATTTTTTCTTATCAATGCTAGACCAATATAAGGGTATTCTACAAGTAACCAAATAGTTAGCAATATCCACATACCATGGGGCCAAAGTATTCGTATGTGTAGTGATTTGAAAAAGTTGCTCATCCGAGAAGTGTTCATTGATTCGAAGGGGGTCTTTGGCTTCCCCATCAATAGGGAGTCGCGACAAGTGATCGGCTACAACGTTTTTAACACTTTTTTATCTCTGATTTCAATATGAAACTCTTGTAACAAGAGAATCTACCAAATGAGTTGTGGTTTTGTATAGGGTTTACTCAAGAGGTACTTAAGTGCAGAGTGATTGGTATATATGATAACAAGTGATCCGACTAAGTACAACCTAAATTTATCAAGTACAAAAACTACGGAGTAATCTCACATCTTTTACGGTCTTAGGGATAGGAAGATATTAGATAAGTTTGACTTTTGCTTTATCTACCTCTGTCCCATTGCTAGATACTATATGTCCAAGAACTAAACCTTGCGTCACCCTAAAATGACATTTCTCTCGATTAGGCATTAAATGACTTTCCTTATATCTCTCCAAAACATTCTCTAAGTGTTTTAAACAAGACTCATAGGTATCCCCATAAATCGAGAAGTCATCCATGAAAACTTCAACAATCTTCTTAACCATGTCGCTAAAAATTAAGATCATGCACCTTTGAAAAGTGGTCAGTGCACTGTAGAGGCCAAAGGGCATTCGCCTATATGCATAGGTACCAAAAGGGCATGTGAAAGTGGTCTTATCTTGATCTTCTAAAGTGACCTCTATTTGGTTATAGTCAGAATACCCATCTAGAAAATAATAAAAGACTCGGCTCACTACTCGTTCTAAGACTTGGTCCAAAAATGGAAATGGGAAGTGGTCTTTCTTAGTTGCACCATTGAATTTTTGATAGTCTATGTCCATTCTCCAACCCATTTGGATCCTAGTTGGTACTAATTCATTATGCTCAT
>BRYE01000030.1:3278610-3288610 GCA_030159115.1 Actinidia arguta var. hypoleuca | reverse complement strand
TCTAGGTTAAGGTATTGGTGTATTTAGATAACATTGAATTGAATCATCGTAAGAAAATAAAATCATATGAAGCTGTCATTTTATTATAGATTTACTATTGGCAATTAACTCTTAATCCAGAGAGAATGGTGAACTCAAGTTCTTAACATTGCTTACTTTGAGTTATCAATGAGTAAGGCTCATTAGACCAATATCTTGGTAACTTGGGTGGTCATTGTTAGGTATATAGGAACACTTATTCTCAATAAGGAATCTCACTCTCTTCTAGAAGAGAGAGGGTAAATTTTTATGAGTTAATTTATTCATTTAGTCATTAAAATCTAAATCCGGACATTTAGATAAATTATTTATCGAAATTAAGACTTATTATTTTGATAACTAAATGAAAAATAAATCATGTATAATAAAAGTTGAAAATAATTATGATTTGGTTGACAGTTATTTACATGGTTTTAAGATTTAAAAAAGAAAACTTTAAAAACTACACTTCCCCTTCAATAGGGACCTTGGGTTGCCCCAGATTCCTTATTCCTAGTGTGATGGATCTGAACCATGCGTATAATTACTGATTCTGGGTCTCTAATGGTTCAGTTAGTTGCATTGAAAATTTGCCCTAAAGTATTTTAGGGTTAGGGTTTTTGCCCCCTCAATTCTTTCAGCTGTCGAGATAGGTTTGAGGCAAGGGGGAGGGCTTGAGATTTATCTCTTAATGAAATGTCAATATGCCTTTTAGGTTAGAGCTTGGAGCTTGCAGGGAGCTCAACTATCTCTGCCCAAATGTTAAGCCTCATGGTAAAGAGCTCGGAGCTCAAGGGTTGCTTTGCTAACTCTTCCCTCGGTGATTCGTCGTCATTACCTAGGTTGATCTCGTTCTCACAACTTTGTTTCTATTTTAGAACATGGAACTGAACTAAGCTCAATTCCTAGTTCACGATGATGATGCACTAGAGTGATTTAGGCATGTTATTCAAGATGATGTGTGGATAGAAAGACCAATACCTAACGAGGTGGCCAACATAGTAGAGAGACATTGGGACCGCATCCTAGTTTGCACATGGTTGATCCACCAAGCAAACCTTAGGTTTCCCCGATCCCATACTGAAAGAGGTTATGGCGTGATTCTCACTTACCATTGTACAAATGTTAGTAAACTTTGTTCAGACTATGCTTGCAGTGGATATGCAGATGCGAAAGGAAAGGCTTCCATTTGACGCCTCAAAACCTATTGCATGTGTACAACATGGTACACCCGAGGAAAGACCCTGGTACCCATTTATATATCGGCAACCATTATCTTTGGCTTTGAGATCCCTAATAACCCTAGACAAGGCTAGTAATAGAGATCCCAAATAAAGATTTATATCTTAACAAATTTGTTAACTATGAATCTCTAAGTTAGGAAGCTATAAAAATCCTAAAAGAACGTGTTTCGTTCAGAAAATCGCAAGGAAGTATATATAGGCAACACAAGTTGAGTCCTAGTAAGATTAAGAGTCTCTACCCAGTTTTCTTTTTAGCGTTTGAATGCTAATTTCTTCCTTATTTTTGGCGTTCAAACGCTGCCTGTTCATCTTCCTAGCGTTTGAACGCTAATTGTAGACGTTCAAACGCTGCGGCCTATGGTAGATTCTAACCACTTTTTAAGCTTCTATGCATTAGAAAGCCAAAATTGGTGTCCGAACCCTAAGGTCAATTTCTAATTTTCAATCCTCTGTGCGTTGGAACATTACACAGAGGCGTTCGAACCATAAAATAACCAATTCTTCCATTCTTTGTATCCAACGTTCGAACCCTGAATTCCTTCACATTTGTAGCATTCGAACGCTCAGTACAAACTTTCCTGATTTTTTTCACAGCGTCTGAACATTGATTCATGCCTATTTCTAGCGTTCGAACGCTAAGTGTAAAGTTTGCCTTTTTGGACTTTTTCTACTCCTTATTGGTCTATTTTGAAGCTCTTGGGATTCAATTCTTGCGATGCTCCTTAAACGTGACTTTGTATAATTTTGTGAGACCTTTCATAATTTTCATTCTGAGTTACAAGTGAAAACTTTCATAATTTTCAACAACGGTCCTCAATAACTGTGCTCACACTCCAAATCACTTTTATGGCTCCAAGTCCTCTTTTTTATCAATATTTACCTATAATGGACTCAAACACAATTTTCAGTACAAAACACAATATAAAGGTAAAATTAACCTAATCTAGGTCTAACTTAGATTGGTTTAGTAGCGTTTAGATTATAATTATGCGGTCTTATCAAATACCTCCTGTATAAAAATTTTATTTTCACACATATATTGTATCTCTCGATAACTTAAGGACATATCATCTTATGATATATAATAATATGCATACCATCTCATGATATAATAAGATAACATCTAATTGTATGATTAAATGAATTCTCATTCCGAATAATAATTAAATATTTGGACATGTGGACGTACATTTTCCAACAATTATTCCTCCTCCAAAAGTACAAGTTCTAGCCGATGTTCCATCTCCAACTTTGGTGGAACCAAGATTGCCCCTACCCGCAATCCAAATAAAATAAGGGGTTCCAAAGCTTCATAAGTGCAAGTGAGATCGACACTTCTACTCTGTCCACTGCCACCGAGCTTTGGGTTCCAAAGCTTGCAGCCGCCGAGCTCGAGACTCTGATAACCACTACTGATACAACCCAAGATCATGACATTTGTCTTGCCCTTGCACAGGCTGTTATGCTTCCTGAAAATGTGGCTAACCTAACTACAGAAGACTTTCTTGAGGCTAGAGATCTAATGGTAATGCAATCTGTTCAGGTACGAATCTTAGTAATTTTTGTTCTTATAATATAGGGCCTCCAAAGAGCAATGGCTAACTCAGATCACTTGAAGAAACATTCTTTCGAACTCAAGAATGCTCAAAAGAAAGTCAACTCCTTGAAGGGTGAGCTGAAAAAGGCTAAGGAAAGTCTCGTTGCTGCAGTTAAAGCTCGAAATGTCAACAATGATGCTACTGCAAGGTCCTTGATCGAGATTGATTCTTCTTAAGACAAGATGAACAAAACACTACAAGACCATATCGGGCTCCAAAAAGTACTCCAGGGCTCGATGTACCAGCAGGTATTTAACCGTGGTTTCAACTAGCCTGGGAACTACTATCTCAAATAAGTAGCCGAGTTGTGCCCAGGTATATTCCAAGAAGGCTGGATCGCTTGTTTAAAGGAGTTCGATACTCCTGTACGGCACCTAGCTTTGATCGCAACAACTGTTAAGGTAGTTCTCCCTAATCCTCCTGAGCCATACTCGCCCATGATTCTATCAGGCTTCAATGAGGAAGATTATGCAAATTAGCTAGAAAAAGAGAGAGCTAAAGGCAAAGATGATATGGGAAGCGCTATGGCAAAAGGCAAGCTTGGGGCTAAAGTAGAGGTCAGTGGATCTAGAGATATGGACATCTCCTCAAAGAGTAACTTGCTTTACTGCATCAAGGGGGATGATCCTTTTAAAGTTTTATAAATATTTTCTTTTTAAAAAGTTGTAAACATTTGGAACACTTGTAAGTATTTTTGTGTTTCTGAAATGCTTTTTCTATTTTCAACTAGGTCGTACCTTTTTCTGACTCAGTTTATTTCTGCCTCTACTTGTTGAATGCTTTAGGATCTCCAAGCTCGGTGTTTAGATAGCTTGTCAATGCCTTAGCGATTATCTGCTTTCTGCATTGCCTTCTATTTTTAAGAAAGTCCTAAGCTCGGTGGACTCCCACGTCCAAGTCTAAGTGACCAACAATCGTGCCCACAAGTGTTGCCTTTCCATATGACTACCTGACAACATGTTGGTGTCAGTCCATGCCTAGTGCATAAGCTTTGCTACTTGCACCATGTTGAATGTCGTGTACCCATCTTTGTTCATAACCCACACTGTCATGCATTCCGGCATAACTCTACTTATGCCTTGCATATGCTCTACAGTATCACTGTCTTAAACATTCGTTGCCTTATCAAGGCATGCCTCTCTCATGCCTTTGCCATAAAGGGTGGCGCGAGGGTAAGGTACCACCACACACCAACCAGTGCCAGTGTCGAGGGACTAGGGTGCTAACATACCACCCTCATCATAAGAAATCGACATCTTTGTCGATAGGGTGTTTAAATAGTCCTCGATCTACCTCTCAAATTGCCACAACATAACATCTTCTCCCAGTTTGCGTCAGAATCTGAAAACCCTTTCCATTTGACAAGGTAATGGGTTCTCCGATTCTTCTTGTTCATGCGTTATGTCTTGTGATCCAAAATGCACTCAACTTCTCTATTGAACTGTTATTTGAACACCGACGGAGCACGCTTTGCTTGTTGTCTTACTGTGTTTACTATATCTTAGTGATAGGGTTTGAGAAAATTGACATGAATGTCAAATGGATCTTTAATTTGTCCAGCATTTTCAGTCTATAAGCAACATTCCCAACTTGTTTGACCATTTCACATGGACCATCATATTTAGGAATTAACCCATGGTGTACTGAATTGCATCTTATCTTTTTCCAAATCTAGGGAGTAAGTTTCAACATAACTTTATCTCCATTGTTGAACTCTAGAGATTACCTCCCTTTGTCAGCATACTTCATCATGGACTTGGACGCCTTGGCCAAACTATCTTGGGCCTTGTCCAATAACTCTAGCTTGGAATAAACGAATTTGTATGCTGTAGGACACCTCCCTCTAGAAATCGTTATAGACACCTTATTGGGAGGGATGATTTTCCAATGATAATTCAAATGGGCTCATGCCGTCATAGAGGATCTATGCAAGTTATAACAAAATTGCACACTGTCTAGCAAATCCACCCAATTCTTCTGATTGACCGTCACATAATAACGGAGATATTTCTTTAGAACCCATCCATCTGTGGGTGATTGGTTGTAGAAAATTTTAGCTCTAATCCTATCAAATTAAACAACACTATCTAGAACCTTCCAGTGAACTGAATATCCTTATCACTTACTGTTGGGGACTACAGAATTTCTCACGACCTGTCTATAGTGCATACGCATAATACCAAAAATCTGATTTAATTAGTAAAGACTAATCTACATGATAAGAATTATACTTTCGTTGATTCTGAATGTGTTAACCGTTTGATCACAACCTCAATCTTCTATTGTAATCCTCACACACGCCTTACTCTAGAAAGAGTGGGCTCGCGGTTGCTAGGGTTATTATTTTATCACTGAAATGTAAATCTCAAAATATCTTGTAACCTTAGCTGCTAGCAGAGTGCATATATATAAAGGCTACATCAGGGACCAAAGGATAAGTATGATTAGACTTCCTATATAAACAAGGACTCCTAATACAACTAGGATTAATCTTTATTAATGTAAATTATAATTAACGCTACTAAATAATTATAACTGCACTCTTTGTCATACAAGAATTTTACTTCGAGCTCCTTTTTATTTAATACTTATTTATCTCCCCACATTAAAATGACAGATACCCGTCTATTAAATTAAATTACTGATAATTAAATTTAATAAACTTATTTAATTTTTTTAGACCTTCTACTTAACTTATTTGATATGTCGAATTCATAATCCACCTACAGGGTTTGACATAATCAAAACTTATAAGCTTCCTTAAGGGGTATCATCAATCCCTGTACCAGGATGTAGATTCCACCAATAATTAATATTTATCATACACATAATGTGATTGTCAACCTCAATGAGTATATTGACCCACAAATAATCTCATTTTTTTGTGAATCAGAACAATAAATATTAAATACACGTATCTATTTATTATATCAGGATTAAGAGTCTAAGCACTCATAATAAATATGAGGAATTAATTATTTTATATAGTCATTATAAAAATAATTACCTCAACACGATCCTATTCAATAGACACAAAGTATACTAGTGCAAAGAATTAGAACTATACCATTCCCCATAGTCAATACAGACCTATTAAAACCTTCACTACAGTCCTACTGATGTTGTGTCCAGTTTCATCTAAGACTGTGAATAATAAGCTTATATTTCATATAGTTAGTATAAAAATTAATTACCTCAGCACGGTCCTATTCAATACACACAACGTATACTACTACAAGGAATTTGAACTATTGACGAGAACCGTATCCCGCTTGTAGAAGCTAGGCTTTTAAATTTTTTCTATTTTAGATCTTAAATCATGTAATCGTACAATGTTGATCAAAAGTGGGAGTTCGATATACCTTGAATATCACGAGAAAATCAATAATAAAAATGTGATCTAATGTTATTGCGGTTGCTGTGTATAAGCTAGTTGTTGACGCGCCTGCTGCCCCACGTGGTTGCTACCACACTACAAGATCTTTGCAATCGTATTTTTAGCAGAAAAATGATTTCCACATGCCTTTGTATAGAAAAATGGGAGGATATTAACTATTCCTGTATCTAGGACACATCATCTAATTATTTGATCAAGACAGTATTTGAAAAGGTATGGATCATCGAAAAAGAATCTTTTTACCTCAGCTAAAAATTTTCTCCTCTCTTGAGGAGTCTAATGACTTAGGAATTGACCTGTGGAGAGATAATTCACTATATTATTGTACTACGAGCATGTGGTGAGAGCAAGCAGTTGCTCATTTGAGAATGTATCTAAGATTGGGGCATGGTTAAACTGATCATTCACCATAAGGCGAGACAAGTGGTCTACCATTACATTTTCTACTCCCTTCTTGTCCTTGATAGTTAGGTAAAATTCCTAAAGTAGGAGGATCCACCTAATCAAGTATGGCTTGGCATCTTGCTTTGCCATCAGATATTTTAAAATAGAGTGGCCAGTGAAAACTGCTATAAGTGACCCTATTAGATAAGACCGAAACTTGTCTAGGGCAAATACAACAGCCAGTAACTCTTTCTCAGTAGTTGTACAATTCATTTGTGCATCGTTAAGAGTCTGACTTGCATAGAAAATTATACAAGAGTTTTGTCCTTACGTTGCCCTATACTGCCCCTATGGCATAATCACTGGTATTGCACATGAGTTCGAATGGAAGGCTCTAGTTCGGGGGTTACGTGATTGGAAATGAAGTTAATTCAGACTTTAACCTATTGAAAGATTTCTCATAACCCTCAGACCAAATGAAAGGAGCATCCTTAGTGAGTACGACACATAAAGGCCGAGAGATTAGAGAAAAATCCTTCATAAATCTTCTGTAAAATCCAGCATGACCCAAAAATGATCTAATGTCTTTAACATATTTGGGGGGGTCAGTAGATTCGCAATTAATTTGATTTTCAATTTTTCTACCTCAATCCCTTTTGATGACTTTATATGGCCTAGAACTATACCTTGGGAAATCATGAAATGGCATGTTTCCCAATTTAACACAAATCCTTTCTTATCACATCTCTCCATAATTAGTTCCAAATTATGGAGACATGACTCAAAAGAGTCTCCAAACATCAAAAAATCATCCATGAACACGTCCACCACCTTCTCTACTAAGTCATTGAAAATTCCCATGATAGAACTCTAGAAAGTTAGGTGCACTACATAATAAGCAAACGTGCTGAAAGGTCAACCTCTAAAGTAACCCTGAATAACTGTCAAGGAAATAATAGAATATGTGACCCACCACTCTTTCCAGGATTTGATTAATAAATGAGAGTGGAAAATGATTTTTTCGTGTGTATGAGTTGAGTTTTCTGTCAATACACACTCTCCAACCCGCGGTGACACGAGTTGGTATTAACTCATCATTATCGTTCTTAATGACTGGTACACCAGATTTCTTGGGCACTAACTCAGTTGGACTCACCCATTTGCCATCTGTAACAGTGTAAATAATCCCAACATCTAAAAGTTTCAACACTTCATTCTGATCCACATCCTTCATATATGGATTCAGTCTCTATTATGGCTGTCGAGATGGTTTGACGTTGTCCTGTAGGTAAATATGGTGTGTGCAGATTAAGTTATTAATACCCTTTTATATCTACTATAGTCTATCTAATGAAATTTCTATGACTTTTCAAAACAACCAAGTGTTCGGCCTCTTGATTCTTATCAAGACTAGATGAAATAACCACTAAAAATGTTTTATTTTCTCCAAAAAATATGTACTTCAAGGTTGGTGGGAGAGGCTTCAACTCCAATGTAGAAGGAAGGACACTTGAAGGCAAAATTTTATTCTCATTAAGAGGCAACTCTTAAAACTTTAGTGTCCATTTATTCAGTTCACACACCTCACTTAATTCTAATTAGGAATACAATGACTCGATCTCCTCACTCAAGTTGTACTCCAAGGTTGTTGGAGATACTAGATATGACTCTGATGGATTAGTGTGAAGTGAGGTCTGCATATAGTCTTGTATTAAACTATCAATGCAACTGACCTCATGGATTTCACCTTCATCCCCCACTTGTTTAACTACATTGAAAATATTAAGGTCACAAGTCATGTTTCTGAAAGCTAATCTAATCACCCCATTCCTACATTGAATAAAGGCATTAAATGTTGCAAGGAATGGGTGACCAAGAATTACCATAATTTGGGTACTTGGATTTGCTACAAGTTAAGTGTCTAACGCAATAAAATATGTTAGGAAATAGAACTTATCAACCTGTACCAAGACATCCTCTACCATACCCCTTAGTACTCTAGTACTTCTATCTAATAATTAGAGAGTTACATTGGTGGGTTTTAACTCCCCCAACCCTAGTTGTTAGTACACAGAGTATGACAATAGATTGACACGCGCACCTAAATCCAACAAAGCTTGTTCAATACGAGTTGCCCCTTTGATAATAGAAATTGTCGGGCATCTTGGGTCTTTATATTTGGGCATTGTCTTGGTTTGAATTTGGAGCTTGCTTGCTCCAATAAAAATGCCTTCTTTTGAATCTGCATTGTGTGCTTTACAGTGCACAAGTCTTTCAAGAATATGACATATACAGGTATTTGTTTAATAGCATCCATAGGGGAATATTAATTTTTACTTTCTTAAAGAGCTTGTAAATTTTTGCATTTTTTGTCCCCTTCTTTGGAGCCTTGAGTCTTTGAGGATATGGTGCTGGAATTGAATAGGGCACTTTTTTTCTTCCTCCTTCTTACACACTTTTTGGTTCACTATTCAAAGGCTCTAAATTCTTAGAACTTATAGTAGAAGGATTTTGATCCTCAACTCGAGCTGGCATTTGATAGATAATTTTATCAATTCTCAGAACTTACACTGTGGTTCACTATTTATTTATAAAGATTCAGATTTCAAGTCAGACATGGATTCCAGAAAGTCAACTTTTAGATATGTGTTCACTCTTGGGGGAGCAATAGTTAGTTGGAGAAGTATAAAGCACAATGTATTGCTGACTCAACAACTGAAGCAGAGTATATAACAACTACCGAAGTAGTAAAGAGGCAATCTGACTTAACAAGTTTCTCTTGGAGTTGGGTGTGGTTCCACAAGCTTAATTACTTATTATACTTTATTATGATAATAATGGGGCCATTTCTCAATCTAAAGATCCTAATAATCATAAGGGTGGATAGTACAACATGGAAATGTCATAATTATTAAAGTTGCATCGGTAGATAACTTAGCAGATCCATTCACGAAGGCTTTAACTTCTAATGTATTTTAGCTTCATGTGGATAGAATGAGTGTTAGATGTGACATTCTTTGGATATGAGTACAAATGGGAGTTTGTTGGAAATGTATGCGCACATGTCTAAATATTTATTTATTATTTAGAATGAGAATTCATTTAATCATACAATTAGATGTTATCTGATTATATATCATGAGATGATATGTTCCTAAGTTATCGAGAGATACGATATATGTGTGAAAATAAAATTTTTACACAAGAGATATTAATCATTGATTCTATAAGTTTAAACTAGTTTGTAGTCGGTGATAAGATTGGATGTCTCAATACTCTAAATGTATGTCTGATGGCATAGAGGCACCCACACTATGTTGACCCTGTGGGTTGGCTAGTGATTGTGTAAGGAACTTCCC
>BRYE01000030.1:3253610-3266110 GCA_030159115.1 Actinidia arguta var. hypoleuca | reverse complement strand
CTCCAAGTTCCCTCTCTTTCTTCCTCTTCCTCTTCCTCTTCCTCTTCCTTCTCCTCTTCCTCATTTCTTTCTTTCCTTTCTTTTCTCTCTCTCTCTCTCTCTCTCTGCGATTGTGTGTATGTGTACAGTATGTGTGGTATATATATTTTAGACACATAGGAAAATAATCTCATGTACTCGTCCCATGTATCACTGGCCTTAGCATTAGAACACTAACATTGGCGTTCAAATGCCAAGACTAAAATTGGTCCTAGCGTTCAAACTCTACGTTCGAACACTCTTAAGACTTTAAACTGACTGAAATCTGTTATAGGCCTTGGCATTCGAACACCCTATTTAACGTTCAAATGCCAAGAAGAAATCTTGGCTTTAGCGTTCGAACACCACGTTCAAACATATTGAAAGTATAAAATGGATGAAACTCATTACAGGCGTAAGCGTTCGAACTCTATTATTAGCATTCAAACGCTGAGAGAATTTGGCTTTAGCGTTCGAACACCAATACTAGCGTTTGAACGCTAAAAAGGATCCTAGGTAGAAAATTGAATTTTAAGGTTATTCTAACTCTAATTTACTCACTTTTACCCTTGAACTTCTAGTCAATCACATTAATTAACTTACACGTCATAATTTACATAATTAAAAGAAATTAACGGGTTCAAGGTGTTACATTAGGTTTCAAAATTTTAAATTCTAGATCTACCATGTTAGGGTGAGATTTAAGGATTGAGAATAAGTTATATTCATTTTAGTGAGTCAATTTTTAGATCCCTCAAAGAGTGAGAAGTTTGGGCTATATTTGGAAGAAATTTGCTAAAGTTCAGTAGCTTTTTTGCTGTTGCGTATAGTTAGCGTTCGAACGTCAGACCCAGCGTTTGAACGGCGACTGTTTAACACTTAGCGTTCGAACGCCAAACCCAGCGTTCGAGAATGCTAGACCCAACATTCAAACACCAAACCCATTTTTCAGGCAATTTTGGCATTTTTTCTTAGAACAATTTATTTGATTCAAAGTATGTTAGACCATTAATCTACCTATTTAGAAACCGTAAGTTATGTCCAAAGGGCCTTGACCTAGAACGAGAGTATGTAAGACGATTAGGGAGTCACGTAGTAAATTAACACTTTTATTATCGTATTATCAAACATAATAATGATATCCCATACCTTATGTTCTTTTAAATGTAGGAACGCCGAGTCTACCACCTAGCCAAAGGAAGCAAAGTGAGTAACATGATACCATGAATAAAATTATGCATTTTCAAAATATTTTCAATACCTACTATGATATATTCAAATATTTTCCATGCTTTCAATGCATAAATGGTTATATGTTATGTTATAAATTCCATGTCTTCGAAGCGTATGATAATGCTAGCATGTTATGAACGAAAAAAATCCATGAATACATGATTTACATGAGAAAAATAAAATATGTTCAATATATAGTGACACTCGGGGTCTTTTCGTGGTGAGACCTTAACCAAGCCCGATAGTTCTACGATAGGGGACGCAAAATAAACTATCTACGATAGAGACATCCCTGGCCTAAAGAGCCCTAGCGTAACCTATACGGTTACTGCGTTATGCCGAGTTATTATACTTTTCATGATATGCTATGTTCATGACTAAGAAAATTAGTTTTTGCTATGCTTATGTGAGCTTCAAGTTTATAAAAAATTATATTTCAAAAAAAGCTATGATATTCTTACATGATAGTTTCAACGAGACATGTATGATATGCAAATGATCCATGGTATTTTTTGTTCATACATTATTGTTATTCATTAAGCGTATAGCTTACGTTTTTGAAAACTATTTTCAGAAAGTCGATCCGAGGAGCCTTAAAAAGAAAATAGCAAGCAGATTTTAATTTTTTGGCCTAAGAACCTTATGATATTTTGTACGGGTTAAACCCTATTTTATATAGCGATGTTATAACTAGTCGGCCATGTTATATCTGTATAAAGTTAAAAACTTAGGCATAACTCTGTATACTATGTATGTCATCTACACTTTCTATTTTCAATTATTATGACATTTTCGTGAAATTTTATATCATTATAAATGAGTATGCATAGGTGATCAACCGGGTTAAGGAAAGTCAGCCTTGATGGGCAAGCTGTCGGCCGGTCACGTGCCTTCAATCTGCATAAGTTGGGTTACAGGGCATGATAAAGTGGTATCAGAGCTATAGGTTGAAACCATACGATAGAGTCATGTCTAGATAGAACTTTAGGATTGATTAGAGTATATGTTATGTGCTAAATGTGTTATATGAATTATGATTATAATAAGTGTCTAAACGATCAATATGCTTGTAGTGAGCTATGCTACCTAGAAGGGAAGGCCAGAGCCGTCGAGGGGCAATGGAACCCAAAGGCCGAACTGATCATATTGAGAGGATCTTAGAGGAACTCGTTCAATTAGTCCAAGACGCTCACAACAATAACTACAACAATCCACCACAGTAACCAGTGATGCCAGTGCCAGGAGCCGAGGTGATGCACCATACCATAATCAAGTAATTTCAACAATTGAAGCCCCTAACTTTTAATGGAATCCCCAATCCCATGGATGCGGAGTCTTGGCTATTGGGAATCGAGAGGGTGTTCGAAGTCTTACCATGCACAGAAGAGCAAAAGGTAACCTTTGCCACGTTTACTTTTGAGGGAGCCGCCTTAGTATGGTGGCAATTGAAGAAGTCATTGGAGCCAAATGTTTGTGGCCTAGATTCTTGGAAGTGTTCAATGACGAGTATTTTTCTGAGATGCTCCGGGATCAAAAAACTATGGAATTTCTAAATTTGAAGCAAGGGAAGATGACCGTAGTGGATATAATACCAAATTTATGGAGTTGTATGCCCTGCACATAGTGTCAACGGATTCTCACAAGGCGAGGAAGTTTGAAGCTGGACTATGGTGGAATATATAAAACAAAGTGGACATATTAAGACTACCAACCCATCAAGAAGTTCTTCAAAGAGCGATAATTGCCGAAAGATCGTTAAATGAGATGTCCTAATTCCGAGAGAACAACAAGAAGAGGTCAAGAAGGACTCCTAGCAGAGGACAAAGTTTGAAAAGACAGAGTCCTAGATCTTCGAGTGGGAATTCATCGACCCTACAAGGAAATACCGTAAGTCAAGGAAGTAGCAGACCCAGTGAAGTACCAACATGCCTAACTTGTCAAAAGAAGAATTGGGGTGAGTGTCGCATGGGATTTAAAACTTGTTATGGGTGCGGCTAAGAGGGGCACCAAATTAAAGGCTGTCTAAGGAAGAATAAAATACAAAGAACTAGAACATCGACATCAGCCTCAATCCAACAACCTCCAGCTAGAAGGAGGAAAAACCAACCACTGCAAGGTCGAGCTTTTGCTCTTGTAGCAAGAAAAACCCCCGCTACCACACCTGTAATGTCAGGTATACTCCCTATCTGTGGTCGACTTGCACACGTCCTTATTGATTCTAGTTTTACCCATTCGTTTGTTTCCTATCTTTTTTGCGCATTATATGCACACCTCCCCAGTACCCCTTGAATATGTTTTATCAATGTCATTGCCCTCTAGGGATACCATGTTATGCGATATAGTTTATAATTCTTGTGAAATCCGTGTCAACGATGTGCCAATGTTCATAAATCTTGCCTTCTTTTGAATCAAGCACGCCGCTTGATTCAAAAAGAAAATCATGCCTTCTTGTGTAGCATTGTTGACACACACATTTCTTCACCATCCTTAGAAGATATCCATTTTGTCCGAGAATTTCCCAATGTCTTCCCTGATGAGTTGCCTGGTTCCTTGATGGATTGAGAAATTAAGTTTTATATTGATCTAAATTCAGGTACTAGACCCAATTCCAAAGCTCGCTATCGTATGTTCCCTTTAGAATTGAAAATTCAACTCCAAGATCTGTTGGAGAAAGGGTTCATTCGTCCTAACTTTTTACGTTGGAGTGCTTTTATATTATTTGTGCAGAAGAAGGATGGAACTACGAGATTATGCATAGACTATCGAGAGTTGAATAAAGTAACCATTAAGAACAAGTATCTATTGCCGAGAGTGGATGATTTGTTTGATCAACTTTAGGGCGCCCAAGTATTTTTTAAGATCGATCTTAGATCAGGTTACCATCAACTGAAAGTTAGGGCGAGTGATGTAGAGAAAATAGCTTTCTGAACTAGATATGGTCATTACGAATTTCTTGTTATGCCATTCGGAGTTACCAATGCGCATGCATTCATGGAACTGATGAACCAGGTATATAAACCCTTCATTGATGATTTTTTTATCGTGTTTATTGATGATATCTTGGTGTATTCTAAAATTTTTAAAGAACATGAACAACATTTGAGGATGGTTCTGCAAACAGTACGAGATAGGAGACTGTATGCCAAGCTGAAGAAATATGAATTTTGGCTATCAAGTGTAATATTTTTTGGGCACATCATTAGTGTAGATAAAGTGTCTATAGTTCCTCACAAGGTCTAAGCCATTGTAAATTGGTGGAGACCGACGAATGTAACTGAAGTCAGAAATTTCATGGGCTTAGTTGGGTACTATAGAAGATTTGTGAAAGACTTCTCCAAGATTGCAACTCCCTTGACACAACTTACACGGAAGAACGTTCCATTTGAATAGAATGAGAAGAGAGAGAAAAGTTTTTAAATGTTAAAGAACCGATTAGTATCCTTACCGATCTTAGCCTTACCTTTCAGAATCGACGATTTTACCATTTATAGTAATGCTTCACATCGGGGACTAGGATGCGTTTTGATGCAACACAGTAAGGTAATTTGCCTATGCCTCAAGACAATTGAGACAGCATGAGAAGAGCTATCTGACTCATGATCTAGAATTAGCCATAGTGGTGTTTGCCTTGAAAATTATGTGCCATTACTTGTATGGAGTTACGTGTAAGATCTTCACCAACCACAAGAGTTTAAAGTATATTTTCACCTAGGAGGGCCTGAACATGAGACAACGAAGATGGCTCGAATTGATTAAAGATTATGACATTCTCATTCAATATCATCCGGGCAAAACCAACATTGTAGCCGATGCCTTGAGCCAAAAATCAACCGTCAATCTAGCATGCCTTGTTACATCAGAAGTACCCTTATTTCTCGAAATGAAGAGAGAAAAAATTGAAGTTGTGGCACCAGACACCAACATGATGTTTGCTACCATAATCGCCCAACCGGCATTGATAGAAGTTGTAAAATAGAGACAACTGGAAGACCCGTACTTATGGAAGATTTATGAGGAGATGCAGATTAATCCGAAGCCTGACTTCACCTTTCGAGATGGAGCACTTAAATTTCAAGACCGCTTGTGCGTTCCGAATATACCCATGATCAAGAAACAAGTTTTAGAGGAAGCTCATAATACCAAGTTCATGATGCATTCAGGAGGAACGAAGATGTACCAAGACTTGAAAGAAACATTCTGGTGGCCGGAAATGAAGAAAGAAATAGCCAAATTTGTGGCACAATGCCTACAATGTCAACAAGTCAAAGCAGAGCACCAAAAGCTAGCAGGACCACTACAATCGCTATCGATACTGGAATGGAAATGGGAGCACATTACTATGAATTTTGTCATCGGATTACCGAACTCGCCACGGGGATGTAATGCCATCTGGGTCATTGTAGATCACCTCACCAAGTCAGCGCACTTTTTACCCGTGAAGACTACGTATTCTTTGTCGAAATACGTGAACCTTTACATTGTAGAGATTATATGACTTCACGGTACACCAACGTCAATAGTGTTGGATCGGGATCCGAGATTTGTGTTGAAATTTTGTAAGAGTTTGCAATAAGCATTAGGCACCGAATTGAACTTTAGCACCGCTTTTCATCTGCAAATGGACGGACAATTAGAAAGGACAATCCAAACTCTAGAAGACATGTTATGACTATGCGTACTCGACTTTCAAGGAAATTAGAAAGTACACTTGCCACTAGTGGAGTTCACTTACAACAATGGCTTTCATGCAAGCATTGGGATGGCACCGTACAAAGCACTTTATGAAAGGAAATATAAATCACCCATTTGTTGGACAAAAGTTAGAGAATGGTAGCTTTTAGGGCCCGAGATTGTCCAACTGACCACTAACATAATCAAAATGATTCAATAAAGACTTTAAACTGCTCAGAGTTGCCAAAAGAGCTATGTAGATATGTTCGGAGATGAGACTTAGAGTTTGAGGGGGGAACCATATGTTTTGAAGGTATCTCCTTCCAAGGGGATAAATCGTTTTGGCAAAAAAAAGAAGTTAAAACCGAGATACATCGGACCATTTAAAATCCTTCAATGAATTGAAGCCGTCGCCTACCGCATTGCTCTCCCACTAGAGCTATCATATGTTCACGACGTCTTCCACGTTTCAATGCTACAGAAGTATGTTCACAACCCCGGGCACGTAATTAGTCACTATCCCTTGGACGTGAATGAAGATTTAAGCTACATCGAAAACCCGATTGAGATTTTGGATCATTGAGACCAAGTTCTTAAAAACAAAGTCATTCTGCTAGTATAAGTATTATGGTAGAACCATACGTGAGAGGAGTCTACCTGGGAACGAGAAGATGAAATGCGAGAGCATTATCACTTTTTATTCGAATGACAATTATGCCAAGTTTGAGGATAAACTTTATTTTAGGGGAAAAGAATGTAACACCCTAAATCCATTCTATTTCACCAATTATGTAAATTACAACTTGTACGCTAGTTAATGTGAGTTGGTTTTATTTTAGGAATCAAGGTGATAAGAAATTAAGTTAGAACTTTTCAAAACCTTAGAATTCAGCTTTCTGTCTAGAATCCTCCTTAGCATTCGAACGCTAGTATTGGCATTCGAACACTACAGTCAAATTCTCACAGCGTTCGAATGCTAATAGCAGAGTTCGAACGCTTATACATGTAATGAGTTTTATCAATTTTTATGCTCTCTGGAAGTTCGAACGTGGCATTCGAATGCTAAAGCCAAGTTTTTTCTTGGCATTCGAACGGTAACAGTGTAAAACAAAAAGAAAAAAAAAGAGAGCAAGAGATCAAAATGGGAAAGGCCATATAGGATTATTTTTCATGTGTGCCTTAGATATACACACTCATACACCACACATTCCACACACACACACGTATAGAGAGAGAGAGAGAGAGAAAGAAGAAGAAGAAGAAGAAGAAGAAAGAGGAAGAAAAAGAGGAAAGAGAGAGAGAAGAAGGAACTTGGAGAGCCCAACCTAAAGCTAGAAGAAGCCTTGTTGAAGCGTGAGAAAACTTGGGGAAAATAGTTGAAAACTCTAAACTTTGTAAGTATAGGTATGTGCATGTGTAGATAAATGATGAATGTGGGTTTTAGAGACTTCCTTGAGTCTCAAATTGAGTTGGATAACTTGTATTAGTGCTTGATTTAGATAAATTAAGTGTAAAAATGAGAAAATCCCAAATTTTCAAATGTTAGGGTTTCAAAATTTTAAATCCTACATCTACCATGTTAGGGTGAGATTTAAGGGTTGAGAATGAGTTATATTCATTTTAGTGAGTCAATTTTTAGACCCCTCAAAGAGTGAGAAGTTTGGGTTGTGTTTCGAAGAAATTTGGTAAAGTTCAGTAACTTTTCTACTGATGCATACAGCTAGCATTCAAACACCAGACCCAGTGTTCGAATGGCGACTGTTTAACACTTAGCGTTTGAATGCCATACCCAACATTCGAACGCCAAACCCATTTCCAGATAGTTTTGGCATTTTTCCTTAGAACAATTTATTTGATTCAAAGTATGTTAGACCATTAATCTACCTATTTAGAAACCTTAAGTTATGTCCAAAGGGTCTTGACCTAGAACAAGAGTATGTAAGATGATTAAGGAATCACGTAGTAAATTAATGTTTTTATTATCGTATTATCGAACATAATATTGACATCCCATACCTTACGTTCTTTTAAATGTAGGAACGCCGAGTCTAACACCTAGCCAAGGAAAGCGAGGTGAGTAACATGATGCCATGAATAAAACTATATATTTTCAAATTATTTTCAATACGTACTATGATATGTTCAAATGTTTTCCATGCTTTCAATGCATAAATGATTATATGTTATGTTATAAATGCCACGTCTTTGAAGCCTATGATAATACTAGTATGTTATGAAGGAAAAAAATCCATGGATACATGAGTTACATGAGAAAAATGAAATATGTTCAATGTATAGTGACATTCGGGGTCTTTGGCAAGACATTAACCAAGCCCGATAGTCTTACGATAGGGGTTGTGAAACTATCTACAACAGAAACGTCTCTGGCCTAAAGAGCCCCAGCGTAACTTATAGGGTCACTATGTTATGTTGAGTTTTTACACTTTTCATGATATTCTATACTCATGACTATGAAAGATTAATCTGTGCTATGCTTATGTTAGCTTCAAGTTTTATGAAAATTATGTTTCAGAAAAAGCTATGGTATTCTTACATGATAATTTCAACGAGATATGTATGATATGCAAATGATCCATGGTATTTTATATTCATGTATTATTGTTATTCACTAAGTGTATAGCTTACGTTTTTAAAAACCATTTTCAGGAAGCCAATCCAAGGAGCCTTAAAAAGAAGATAGCAAGCAGATTTAAGTTTTTTGGCCCAAATGCCTTATGATGTTTTGTATGGGTTAGACCCTATTTTATTTAGCGATGTTATAACTAGTTAGTCATGTTATGTATGTATAAAGTTAAAAATTTAGGCACAGCTCTATATACTGTGTATGTCATCTACACTTTCTATTTTCAGTTATTATGATATTTTTGCGAAATTTTATATCATTATAAATGAGTATGACCAGGTGATCAACCGGGTTAAGGTAAGTCGTCCTTGGTGGAAAGGTCACCGATTGGTCACATGCCTTTGATCCGCATAGGCCAGGTTGTGGGGCATGATAGGCCGGGTTGTGGGGTGTGACAGAGACTCCTATTTTTTTCTTTTGCTTCTTCACAACTAGTATAACCTTCATGTTCAACCAATTAAAGCTATATATGTAATGTTTTGTAAATTATTTTGGGTTTGGACTTGGGCCATAAATATCTATTTAATGGTATTGTTGTTTGGCCATGGGCCAAATAGCTTATGAATTATTTTTTGGGGGCTAGGCCCATTATTGGTTAGATTATTTATGGGCTAGGCCCATTGGGATTAGAGGAAAGATGTAAAAGTGTTAGTGTGTGAGTGTGATACACCATAGCAAACCCCATGGGAAGCTTCCCCAATACACTTCCTCTTTCCCTCAAATCAAATCAGACATCTCTCTCTCTCTCTCCCTTCTCTCTCTCTCTCACTTTCCCTTTCTTTTTTTTCCTCTCTCTCTCCAAAGAAGCTCCGGCCGAAATCCCCTTTTCCAGCCACTTTCCGGCGACGTCCGACTTTCGCTCAAAGAACGAAAGTTGATCATCTCGTTGAACTCTTCGATTCCAACCGATTGAAATTTCGATAGGACTCTGTTTGGGCCTCCATTTTCCCAAAAATCTATCATTTTTCAAGAGGTAGTTTAATATTGTGTTAACGCCCTATTATCTTTATTTTTATGATTTTAGAATGTGTTTGGTTGTTAGAATAACATTGTGTGAATATTTGTTACTATGAAAACCTAGAAGATCTCATGTTTAGGTAATCGATAACATTGTATGAATAATGCGTGCCACATGTTTGATAAAATGTCTGTGAGAACATTGGATTTATTACGGAAATAACGAATTTATGTATTTATGTGATTCGGTAGTTATTTAGATTGTTGGAATTGAAATATTGATAAGTTGTGAACTTTAAATAAATATATTGTTCATTTGATATGTATATACGTTATGTTTTGCGCATTGAATAAGTGACTATGGCATTGAGCATGATCATATCATAGCATCATTGTGGTCTTGTCGGCTTTTGCACGGCATTGGGATGGATACATTTATGGATGGTACTCCCTTAGGGAGGGATACTAAGGATGAAAATTCCAAATGTGGGTGTGGTGGTGAGGAAAAGGGCGGATGGCTCCCTAATAAACATTCACTCCAATCTTTACTCGGTTAGCTCCCGGGAATTGGTTTTAGCTACACTCCTTGTGTGGGTGGCCCATAATCCGGTGTTGAGAGTGTGTATGCATTGGGATGGGCATTGTTGCATCTAAGCCATTTGATTGGTTTTATCGCCTTGGTGGCATCATCATTGCACTTCATTTCATATTCATGATTTTAGAGATAGTATGACATTTTTACAATATTATTCTACTAAGCCGTCATGCTTAATCAAACAAAATAAAACCACTTTCAGGTGAAAAGGATAAGGGCAAAAGCCCGGCTTAATTTGACCGTGTTCGAGTTTTTTTGAAGGCTTTCTCGTGAATATAGCTTCATTGGATGTTTAGTGGTACTTAGAGTAAAAGCATTTAATTCTTTTGGTAATTTAGAACCTCAGGATAGGTTTGAATTACATTTGTTACATGTATCCATTATTGGGCACGTGTTAGCCCCTTTTTATTTCAAACATATAAAGGAATTTGTTTTGATGTTAATCTCATTCGGGCAAAAGTTTAGCCCTTTTTAAAATTAATATTGTTGTACCGAACTTTGACTTTTCAACGGGTGTCCATGTAGGATAATCCCTTTAAATTCCGCACTTTTGATTGATCCACGTAAGACCTTTCTCCGTATTCTTTGACTTGTTGACCTCGCTCCCGTGGTTTGGTTTTTAGGGTGTGACAATTTGGTATCAGAGCGAACCAGGTTGGAATACCTTGGTACTATGGGATCTTAGTGGTCTATTTATTTCTGCGTGTGTACGGTTATAACAAGATGAGTTGCTAAGTGAACATGAATATTTTTTTTTCTAGTGTTTAATTTTATCGATTTGTGTTTAGCATCTAACTACAACAAGACTATAAGGTATATATATGAGGATTTTCTTATTTGGATTATTCACTCGACGTACTAAGTCTAGCTTGGTTAGGTGTTGGATATCGATTGGTGACGTTATTCACGGTTGTTGAACGTTGTGTTGATGTGATGAAAAGCATGTTCACTTATTAAGTATTTCATAACTTTGATGTTGAGTGTTCACATACTTGTTGATTATGTGTTACACGCCTATGTGATTATAAAATGAAGTTGCATAAGTGCCTTATACATGTGATTTGTTAACACTGCTTGATGACCCGCACCAAACGTGTGCTTGAGTATAGCCGAAAACCTTCTGTTCTTGGTGAACCGGTACCAAATTTTGAAGTGAACCGGTACAACCTTAGCTAAAAACCTTCTATTCTTGGTGAACCGGTACAAAATTTTGAAGTGAACCAGTACAACTTTAGCTAAAAACCTTCTGTTCTTGGTGAATCAGTACAAAATTTTGAGGTGAACCGGTACAACTTTAGCTAGGAACTTTCTGTTCTTGGTGAACTAGTACAAAATTTTGAGGTGAACCGGTACAACTTTAGCTAAAAACCTTCTGTTCTTGGTGAATTGGGACAAAATTTTGAGGTAAATCGGTACAACTTTAACTGAAAACTTTCTGTTCTTGGTGAACCGGTACAAAATTTTGAGATGAACCGGTACAAAAAAAAAAGTACAAATATATGTGCAAAAATGCTAAAGTGTGAGGGAATATGACGAATAAATTGCAATATTTTGTGTCAATCTCTTGATAGTAGTTAAGCGTTTTGGTGTGGTACTATTTTTGTATAGCTATGCCTCCTCGACTAAGAGAACGTGACGGAGGCCGTGATAGGGGCCGAGCTCCAGTATGACCTGAGGCCCGATCCAGAGGCCTAGGTAGGGGCAGAAGTAGAGTTGAGGGGGCATCTTCTGCTTCTTTAGCACCGGGTGGTCACGACGAGGCACCCCAGATATTTCAATTCATGCCAGAAACCCTTTGAGAGTTTGTTCGGGGCATACGAGATGAGATACAGCAACCTCCACCCCACCTCCTATGGCAGTAGAGCCAGTTGTACACCGAGCACCGGCAGAGCCTAGGGCTCAATCCGCCATGAGAGAGTTCAGAAGGCAAGACCCACCTCGTTTCTCCGGGGAACCGGACCCGATTGAAGCAGAGTTATGGTTGAAGAGGATCAATCTCGTTTTTGAGATGATCGAGTTGGATGAAGATGTTCTTCGTATTAGAATGGCCACGTATCAGTTTTTGGGCAGGGCGCTCATTTGGTGGGATGTAGTAAAGGCCACACACAATTTGGCGATGATGACATAGGCAGAATTCGAGCGTATCTTTTTAGACAACTATTTTCCGCAAGTGGCGCACAATGCCAAGAGACGAGAGTTCTTATCTTTTCAGTAGGGAGATTTGAGTTTGGTCCAGTATGGGGCCCAATTCAATGACTTGGCCCGTTTTGCTTTGGAGAGCGTGGCCACCAATTATTTGAGGGCACGGAGCTTTGAGCATGGACTTAGGCCTGGTCTTCGTGGGAAAGTGGTAAGCTTCGAGCTCGATACGTTTGAGGAAGT
>BRYE01000030.1:3246110-3248610 GCA_030159115.1 Actinidia arguta var. hypoleuca | reverse complement strand
CTAATCCATTCCATCTAGCAATCTCACCCCTTCCAAGTGTATTATATGATCTTTTTTGTCCTATAAATTAATTCAATACTCTTACACCATACAACGATTAAAGTGAATAATTAATATGCGCAATAATATTAAAATGCGAAGAAATTTTTCCGATAATTAGCAATATTATATTCGAATCACCGGTGCAACTAATTATATTTATAACACATTGTATGGATTTTGAAAAACTAGGAAGCTAAGTGATGGTGAGGTTACAATTGTTAGAGATTTATACTAAAAGACATGCTTTTTGTAATAAGTTTAGTATTTATTAATAAATTAGTTATTCAAATTTGATGAGAATCTATGTAAGCAATATTTGCATTACATTATTTATTTAATGATTGTGTATGTATGTCTCTTATTTTATAGAATATATGATTTGGTATGTAGAGTACAGTTTACACATGAAAGATCATATCATCGGTTCCTTTGGAATATAAGCTTATTGCTCACAGTCTTAGACGGAACTGGATACACCATCAGTAGGACTGTAGTACAAGATTTTAATAGGTTTGTCTTTACTATGGGGAACGATATAGTTTTAACTCCTTGCATTAGTATACTTTGTGTGCATTAAATAGGACCATGTTGAGTTAATTATTTTTTATACTGACTATATAAAATAATTAATACCTCATATTTATTATGAGTGTTTATGCTCTTAATCCTGATATAATAAATAGACACGTGCATTTAATATTTATTATTTTGATTATCAAAAGAGTGAGATTCTTTAGGGGTCAATAAAGTTTGTGACTTGAACAATAACATTATGTGTATGGTGAATATTAATTATTGATGAAATTCATATCTCGGTATAGGAATTGATGATACCCCTTGATGAAGCTTATAAGTTTTGATTATGTCAACCCCTCTAGGTGAATTATGAATTCGACATATAAAATAAGTTAAGTAAAAAGTCTCAAGGAAGTAAATAAGTTTATTAAATTTAATTGTCATTAATTTAATTTAATAAATGGGTATCTATCATCTTAATGTAGGAAGATAAATAAGCATTTAATAAAAAGGAGCTCGAAGTAAAATTATAGTATGACAAGGAGTGCAAATATAATTATTTAGTGAACTTAATTATAATTTACATAAATAAGGATTAATTCTGGTTAAATTAGGAGTCATTATTTATGTAGGAAGCCTAATCATAGTTATCCTTTGGTCCCTATTGTAGCATTTATATATACGCACTCTATTAGAAGCTGGGGTTATGAGATATTCTGAGATTCATGTTTTAGAATAGAACCCCTAGTAGCCATGAGCCCACTCTCTCTAGAGTAAGGCATGCGTGAGGAATACAATAGAAGACTTGAGATTGTAATCGCACGACTGACACGTTCAAAATCAACGAAGGTATGATTCTAATCACATAGATTAGTCTCCGCTAATTAGATCAAATTTTTGGTATTATGCGTATGCAATATAGTTGGGTCGTGGGAATTTCGCAGTCCCCAACAACTTTGCACCTGGGCTCAGAAGCGAGAGTTGTTGCAGTGTCTATAGGAGTAGTAGAATTATTTTTTTCATCAAATAAAACATCAGTTTTAAACGATTGTCTATTTGTTCATAATATTAGAAGAAATTTGATTAAAGATTTTGGCTTTGTGTAAAAAAGGATATCCCCATTTTATTTAATAATGAAGTTTATATTAAACTAAATGGATCTTTTGTATGTTCGAGCAAATTAGTTGATTGTCTTTATTTAATTACTCCTAAGATATATGAGTTACATGATACTAAATTGAAAAATAAATCATAGAACTTTCCAATTAAAAGAAAGAATTCTTCTAATAATTTAATGTACATTTGGCATCTAAGACTTGAAGAGAGATATTTGTCATCTTTGACTATTCAACTCGGACCTACATGTACAAAATGTTTAGAAGAAAAAATGACCAAAATGTTATTTTCTACAAAGGGCAATAGATCCAAATGTGTATTACAATTAATTCATAAAGATCTATGTGGCCCCTGAATGTTAGGGCTAAAGGGGGCTTTGAGTATTTCATTACTTTTATTGACGATTACTCAAGATTTGGTTATTTTATCTATTGCACCATAAGTCTGAAGTATTTGAAAAGTTCAAAGAATTTTGGGCAGAAGCGGAGAAGCAACTAGATAAGAACATAAAGTCACTTCGATCTGATCGAGGTGACGAGTACCTCTAAGGTGACTTTAATAAGTATTTGATAGATAATGGGATTTTATCCCAGTTGTCAGCACTAAGTATACCTCAATAGAATAGTGTGGCAAAAAAAAAAGCCAAACTCTTTTAGACATGATGAGATCTATGATGAGTTATTCTTATCTACCAAAGTTCCTATGGGGATATGCTTAAAAAACAATGGCATATATTCTAAACTCAGTTCTAACTAAGTCTATCCCGAATACTCCCGTAGAGTAGTGGACTGGTCGAAAGGCAACAACACTATAGGATATGGGAGTG
>BRYE01000030.1:3228610-3233610 GCA_030159115.1 Actinidia arguta var. hypoleuca | reverse complement strand
ATGGCATGAAAACTTGCCAAAAACTTATCCAATCTTAACCCAAAGCTTCACCAAAGTTTTTATGGCTCAACTACACACTCAAGAGACAACAATAACTCAAAATCAAACCTTAAAACTAACCCTAACATGGTAGATCTAAGGTCAAAGTCTCAAGAACCCTAACATTTAATAATTTGGGATTCTTGTGTTAGCATTCAATTTCTTTGAATTGAGCTTCCATATACTTCAATTGGGACTTAAGGGAGTCCTCTAAACTCAACTTTGAGCTTACTAAAGGCATCTAAGGCATAACCCAATTTCTTTAACTTATACATATACATAAAAATAGATTTTTCTCACCTCCTCAAGCTTGGTAGATCTTTCAATGGCTTCCTTAGGCTTGAAATTTGGACTATCTCTCCAAGTTTCTCCTTCTCTTCCTTCCTTCTTCTTCCTTTCTTTCCTCTCTCTCTCTCTCTCTCTCTATATATATATATATATATACGAATTTTGTGTGTGTGTGTGTGTTTGGCTTGGTGCTTGAAAGTAACACATGGGATTCAATCCCATGTGCCCACCTCCATTCCTTTTTGTTACAACCTTTCTCCTAATTGGTCATTTCATCTATTTTGGTCACTTTTGACCACTTTGACCGTAAAATACTTACAATTAGGTCGTAATAGAATTAAATTTTTATATTAAGACATAAATAAAAGAAATTTATGGGTTCGGGGTATTACACGGAACTCCTGACTCAACCTAGGATATACTCGCTCTAGGTCAAAAACTCATAAAAATGGACTTAAATATTCAAATAATTATGTCGACGAGTCCAAGATACTTCGGAAAAAATAAAGTATCTTAAGGTAAAAAGGCCAAATAGTCGAAAACCTAGGTTGGCAGGCGTTCGAACGCTAAGCATTAAGCATTCAGCGTTCGAACGCTGGATCTGCCATTCGAACACTGATTGATACAAAAAATAATATTTTTTTAGTTTAATTCCCTCATATTTTAGCATCCTTTTGTATTTATTTGTTCAAACTAATAGTTATTTTTTACGAATAGATTTTAAATGATTTTTTAGGTAAAATGACATAAAAAAAGTATTTTATGGACTTCCCGACCAGTCCAAGCAAGTCCCGACCAGTCCAGAAGTAATTAGCGCTCAAACCGCCCTAACCCTGACCGGTCCAGGAAATGCCCGATCGGTCGGGCATCCAATAGAAGAACATGCGACAGTTTTTGACTTAAGAAAGCTTCTGACATTTTTTTCCCCAACTTTCAATATTTGTCATGATGACAAATACAAAAGCAAAAGCCATCATTATTGATTTTTTTTTCACCTCTCTCTCACGTCTTCTTTCTCTCTCTCTCTACCCAAATATATATATATATATAAATATAGTTATAGATATAGATATAGATAGATATTTATGTATGTACATATATATATATATATATATATATATATAAATATCTAATCTCTCTCTCATTCTCATTTCTTTCTACTCGTATCTCTCTCTCCCTAAATTGTCTATAAAAAGAGGGAGAGGTTTTTTTTTCTAAGAGTTTAGTTTTTTAGGAGGAGTTTCTCTCTCAATTTTTTAGTTTTAGTTTTAACAATTCTCTTATAATTATAGTTTTAGTTTAGTTCAAACACTTGTATTTTACTTTTGTTAATTCAATATATTTCCGTTAGTTCAATTACTTTAAATCTCAATTGTCTGCCTGAATGGCTGCGTTCTCGCTTACTATATCTGCCTTAATGGTCGATTTTCTTGCTTAATTTATTTATCAATTTTCTTACATTTTGTCATGTTTAATTATTGCTTAGTGATATTAGGCAAGAAAACTGACTATTAAGGCGGATATAATAAGCGAGAACACAGTCATCCAAGTGGACAATTGAGATTTAAAGTAATTAAACTAACGGAAATACTAGTATTGATTATAAACATATCTTTAGACATAAAACAACAATTTCATTGAAAAATCTTCCAACCAATTTCATAATTACCGTGATAATTGGTTGAGTTCGTAAAAGAAGAAGGAATTGGATCATTTAAGCTAGGAGACGACTAAGTACTTGAACCTTGCTATTTTATATTTTGTAGTTTATATTTTTATTTTCACAATTTATGAAAAACAAACACAAAAAATATATTTTACACTTTCTTTACTTACAACAACACTCAATCTTGCTACAAACCAGCTCTCTATGGATATGATTTCGGACTTTCGAATATTATGCTACCATGGTAGATTCCTACGCTTGGAAATTGAATTAAGATAAATAAAATATACACCAAAAAGTGGCAATCAAACGCTAAGGTACAGGTTTGTACCATTCAAACGCTAGATCTGGCAGCGTTCGTAAGCTGGATCTGGCGTTCGAATGCTAAGGTATAGGTTTGTACCGTTCGAACGCTGGATCTAGCGTTCGAATGCGAGCTGTACACAACAGCAGAAATAATCACTTAAACTCATCAAGCATTCTCCAAAACCATCCCACTTCTTTTAAGGCTCTTAAAGCTTAAAGACTACCCTAATTTGGCTATAATAACTCAAACTCAACTCTCAAAAGCTACCCTAGCATGCTAGATCTAAAACAAAAAATTTTAAAAACCCTAATATGACATTTGGAGGTTTTCAAATTCACCCCCAAATCACCCAAATCAAGTCCCAATACTTGATATTCAACCCAAATGAGACTCAAAGGAGTCTCTAAACCAACATTCATTATATATATATATATATATATATATATATATATATATACATACATACATACATTAAACATATAACATTCAAGGGTTTAGGATTTTCACCTCTTTCTCAAGCTTCCTCAAGCTCTAACAATGGCTTCTCTTAACTAAGATTTTGTCTCTCAAGGTTCTCTCTCTTCTTCTTCTTCTTCTTCTTTTCCCTTCCTCTGCCCTTTGTTCTCCTTTCTTTCTCTATTTCTATACGTGTGTGTATATAATCCAAGACACATAAGAAACAATCCCATGTGCCCTCCTCTGTTTTTACCATTTGTTCCTCTTTCTTTCTTTCTTTCTTTAAACTGCTAGCGTTCGAACGCTACTTTTTACCATTCGAATGCTAAGAAGAAAATACTTTAGTTCGTAGGCTTGGCATTCGAACGCTACGTTCGAACACCCAAAAAAGGTGAAAAATGTCACAAGCTTTGGCGTTCGAATGCCCATATTAGCATTCGAATGCCAAGAAGAAACTTGGCCTTAGCATTTTAACGCCACGTTCGAACGCTCTGAGAACGTAAAACTAGATAAGACTTGTTACAGGCTTGGGTGTTTGAACGTCTACATTAGCGTTGAAATGCCAAGAAGGATTTGGCTGAGTGTTCGAACGCTTAGAACGATTCTGGGCAAAAATTTAAGTCTAATGTTTTGAAGAGTTCTAACTCAAATTTTGATTTCTTTGATCCATATCTACTAATAACTCACATCTATTAATGTATTAGCCATAATGTACATAATCAAAGGGATTAAGCGGATTCGGGGTATTACAACACATGGGAGATATTGATCGTTGATCTTAGTAACTTTATTGAGCTTGTAGTCGGTGATAAAATTAAACGTCTCATCTATGAAGATTATAATATTGTTATATGATTTGATGATTTATCTCAACCATCGTAGTATATGACTCTAAGTTAAAGTATTAGTGTATTGAGAAATATTAAACTAGATCATCATAAGAAAGTAAATCATATAAATTTATCATTTTATAATAAAATCTTACATTCACTATTTGCAAGTGACACTTAATCCTGAGAGAATGGTGAACTCAAGTTCTTGATATTTTTCACTTTGATTTATCAATGAGTGAGGTTAATTGAGATTAACACATCGGTATCTTGGGTGATCATTATTAGGAGAGAGCAAATATCACTTATGAGTTAATTCACTAATTTAGTCATTGAAATCTAGATTTGGTCTTTTCGATAAATTATTTAGCAAAATGAAGACTTATAATTTTAATGACTAAATAGAAAATGAATTATGAATCATAAAGGTTAAAAATAATTAAGATTTGATGATGGTTAATTAATTCAAATCTAATTATTGATACACATGTAAAGGGGTTTTAATTGTGGTATTAAAATAGCGATGAGTATATTTTAGTCATTTTTCTTTGGAGTGCAATCCAGATTATTTAGTAGAATTAATTTGGATTAATTAAATTACTAAATTAAGCTATGAGATAACTATAACTTTTAGTATTTTAATTGAAGTCAAACAACGACTTCCTAAAATCCTTATCCTTGCCTTATTTAGAGACTTAACCTATATATATGATATGTGGACTGCCAATCCTATGAATTAATTATCAACAGAATTTTGAGAGAAAAATATGAGAGCCCACACTCTAGAAGGATTGTTTAAGATTGAGAAAAGATTAGAAGGTATAAGAAATTAGAAAAATAAAGTCCTAAAGTATTTAGGACTAGGGTTTAAGAAAAACAAGCTGCTAGAATTTAGAAGGTAGTAGCAATCACAGCCAACGTAGGCTGTACCACGTAGCCACGCTAACCCACAGCCTATAGCAGCACACAGGCGAAGTTGCAGCAGCTTACGGGCGCAACAAGTCGTAGCCTACAACAAACCAACAGCCTCCAAGTAGTCCCAGCAGTACCCAGCCAGCCGCAACTGCCATCCAACGCTATAACAACTCGGTTTGATCCTTGATCGTCAAGGTATATCAAACCCTCTCTTAATCAACGTTGTACGATTTACATGGCTTAAGATTTAAAATAAGAAAAAATTAAAAAATTGTACTTTCGCAGTGGGATCCAATCCTTTTTTGGACAAAACACTCAAAGATTGGGATTCTCCGTATCAATCAAGCTATTAATTCAAGAGGCCAAAATCCTACATGTCCAAAATCAAATGACATGTGGCGTTGGCTAGGTATGGAAACAATATCAACAAAAGAGAGGTGAGGGAGAGGTGTCGAAGGCAAAGGAGGGGGGGGAGGGATGGGAATAGTGGCACGACCCA
>BRYE01000030.1:3196110-3198610 GCA_030159115.1 Actinidia arguta var. hypoleuca | reverse complement strand
AAGGGCTTCATCGTTCACTGATTTGTGAATATTGCACAATTTTTTTTATTGAATTTTATTTGGGAACATTCTTGTCTCTTTTATTCCAGAATTTATCCCCGGGATATGAAGCACCTAGCTAGTCCACACGTTGCATTCTAATTCAAGAATTTGTGATTCTGAGCAAAATTCACGAATGGACTTGGTCAAATGTTCAAATTCCCTTGGTCAAATACATGAAGCGGCTCAAGTGGAGTTCATGAATTGACTCAACACAAATTTACTCAACACAAATGCGACCATGAATTTAAATGCTCAAATGGTCAATCTTGGTTTTACTCCATTTAATTAGAATTTGGCCAGTAACCTGTAGTTGGAATACAAATTTAAACCTTAGCATGCTTTAGGCACTAAGTCTATATCTTGCGCAGGTTTATTCAAGTCGATATCTGGTGCAGGTTATTCAAACTTCTAGATATTTCCACCCACATTGGAGGCAGTGGTGGTGTAATGGTGATATCATCAATGATAATTGTAAAAAAACGGGATATTGAAACTTCTGTTGGAAAAGATTGAGATGCATCAATATATACTAATTCACTGAATGATGGCTCCACTAAGTATGTGCTATATCATATCTTTGTGTGGTTACCTTGTTCATAAAGCTAATTTCTTTAATTTCATGCCATTTTGCTCATCAACAGATGCCAAAGTGACATGCCTTGTTCATAGACGTCACCCTGCTATCAGTTTCTAGGGTACCTACACCTCCCTTGCTCATATGAGTAAATCATGGCATACTTCATAAATTTCCTTATGGAAATTTCGTTATGGTGACATGCCATTCTACGGAGCTGCCTTTCCTTTTTCTGCATATATCTTGCATTTAGGCAATGAAGTGATCTGAGAAATTGCTAGTGAGCTATTTTAGCAGCTATAAAGAACTTAATGTTTGATTGATTTCTAATGTTGCATATTGGAGTCTTATGTTAAAGAACTTTTTAGTTGTGGGTTTAGTACTTGCGATAAGATTAGCAGCATTAGCTAAATGACTTCCCATGTCCATCCTATTTTGCTTGTTGGTTAATCACATTATAAGCTGCTCTTTCCATTTATTTTGTATTTTGGTTGCAAGGATAAGTTAATTTTCCATTGTATCTATGCTGATTATATCTTATTCTCAATTATTTGTCTTGGCGCCTGGTATCTTCTCATGTATCATTAATATTTTGATGTTCTGGTTTGTAGGTTTGAGAGCCTCAAAACAAAATGCCTCTGCCATGTTGCACCAATATATGAATTTCAAGAGGTTTATGCATTTGTATTTAATTTTGCGGTTCTGTTTGTTTCTTGATAAAACTGTTGTGGTGCCATTGTCATATTGCTACTCTCTTGTTCGGTTGCTCCTTCTCAGACTCTTATTCTTGCTCTACTTTGTCATCCTTTGTTCAGAATTGCCATAATTCCCCAAGTATATAGTTAAACCTATTATCCTTAAGCTCCTTGATTTTTGATATACTTGGACCTTGTACTACTGATTTCAATTCATGTCCTAATAGAGTTCAATTTAGCACCATTTAACTCAGATCATTTTGTCAACCAATTTAAGTAATAAATGGGTTTTGTGTACTTCTTGCATTGTCCATTTCGTCTCTCTAACTCTCCATTCTCTGCCCCCTCTCGGCAGAAATAAACTGAAACTCCCTTCCCTTCCCCGTGAAGGACCTACATCTTCAGTTTTACTTGATCTGGCTTCTATATAGCTCTTGTTTTTGGCTAATATGATTGATTCTCTCTATTTCAATGGCAGCTACATTTGATGGTTGTGTAGGTACGGTGGCTGCCCTATCCTGGTATTCAATAAGGGTTTGTATGATGCTTGCGGTTATAGTGAATTTTGCTTTATTAGACCTTCAATTATGCGCTCCAAAAATTCTTACTGAATTAGTTTTGGGACCTTCCCCTGCGCATAAAATTTCCGGTGCTGTGTACAAATACAGTTTACTTTCATCTGTGAAAAGAATGGGCATTCAGTCTCTGGTTTAAAAAGAATGGGCATTGCCAGAGGCTGTTTGAAATCCTGGGAAAGTTGTTATTTTGGCATGTACTGAAGCTCAAGCAATTAGTCTCTGGTTTTGTTGGTTTTTGAGTATATTTTTTTTTCTTCTCAATTTTTATAAAGCAACCATAAGGAGAAGTAAAGTAACTTTTATTTCATTTACTTTGACCATCTTTTCCCTTTTTCTTCCATCTATGAATTGCTTACTTATAAAAATAAATTTGTTGTTCTGAGAAAAAAATGATCGTGGTCTTCATAGCCAAAAATTTCATCAGACAGTATGAAAAAATGATCAAGCGAGAAAGAAATTGTCAAGATTTTTCTAGTTTTGATGTTGCAAATAATCGAAGAGGAAATACCTACCCTTTGTTTTTTATTTTAATGCAAGGAGAAACAGAAGGAACAAAAGAAAAAAATTCAAAAGGGAAAAAAGAATGTTTAGATAGAATAACTTTTCACTTA
>BRYE01000030.1:3171110-3186110 GCA_030159115.1 Actinidia arguta var. hypoleuca | reverse complement strand
TTCAATCAGGTACAAGAGCGGTGATAGCAGACCTCTAATGGAGATAGAGTCCTTTTGGAGAGTAAAGTCTTTGAGAAGACGTCTCTGCCTTGGGCGAGGTAGATCATCTCGCCCTATGGCGATATGGAGGGAATACGTAAATGGAATGGAGCTCAATTTATTAACAGTATGAGACGACCTGGAAGGTGAGTTTGGAACCTTTGGGCGACGTGTCTTGCTCGGAACATCTTATGATTCAGGACTTGTTCGAATTACTCCACATCAATAGCCTCTACTCAAAAGTGCCGGGATATTCGGGACCTTTGAGTAATAGCATTAAAAGTTATGGGCCCGCGTGGGTGCGCATTAAACGCGCCCCTCCTCTTGGTTTGACACGTGGATGGGCATTAAATTCTATAGAGTAGTTTGGGAGAAAAGGGCGGCGCCATAATGATGAGTTTTGGCGGGATTGATGGTACCGGGCTCGAATTTCAAAAGAAATTTCAAAAGGCAGCCTAATCTGGGCCATTAAAGTGGATGGATCTCATCCGTCATTCTTCCCTATATATAAGAGACCCTACCTATTCATTTTACCCTTTTTTGCCAAATCATCACTTGCTCTCCTAGTCTTCGTTTGTGGTCGCTCTTCCTGCATCGAGTTTCTTCTCACCTCTGCCCGTGGTCGTCTACGTTTCTTAGCACAGTAAGTAAACTAGCATGTTTTCTTAGTTTTATGTCCCATAGGTCTAAGGTGAATCCAACCTTAGATTCTTTGCCTTCTTGGATCTCCGATCATTTAGGAGAAGGCTCATCGTATATTACCGACGAAGTTAGACAATCCCCTAGGTCGCCAATGGAAGACCCATCCATTGCTAAAGTCGCCCCTCTAGGTGACGTCCATCCTTCTGTGACGAAAGAACACAACACCATGACTCCTGAGGAGCTTGACTTGTTGAGGGAGACTTATTCTTTCCCTCAAGGCGTACAACTCAGACTCTCTGAGGAGGGCGAGACCATTCTTTCTGCTCGCCCTGGCGAGGTAGCCTTCTACGAGGCCGCCTTCTCCGCGGGCCTCCGTTTTCCCATTCCTTCAATAATTAGGTTAATTTTGCTTTTTTATCAAATTTGTCCTGCTCAGCTCGTCCCCAACGCGTGGCGCAGTATTGTCGGCGCCGTAACGTTGTGGCGAGTTCATAAATATACGATTACTCTTTCTGAGTTTAGGAACATTTTCTCTCTGAATAATAATCCCAAGCCAGACCAAGGGTGGCTTTATTTTAAGGCGAGGTACAAGAAAACTATCCTCGGAGGATACCCCAGCAATGTGAAGGGGTGGAAAAGTAGGTTCTTCTTTGCCTCCGGGAATAGTTGGAAGCTTTTTGATGAAGAACCTCGGGAGGGAGTACCAAGGATTCCGAGGTCATGGAGAACTCCAGGTCGGGTTTTTTTTTTTAACTAACTAGGTCGGTATTAACATGGGTCTTTTTTCAGATAAACGCTGCAATGAGCTGCCCACGTTGCTGTCGTTCGAGCAAGAATTTTATGATGAAATTTCACAGTCGGTGGTGGCACGTGGGCGCTACATGGTCCCTATGCTCTTCAAAACAAAGGCTTTTCGTCGGGTTTTCAGCTCGCCCGGCCCTACGGAATCAGGAAGAGAGGGCGAGCATCCGCGAGCGCCATCGACATCGGGTGAAGCAGGTGAGTCCCGCTCTTCCCGTGGTGAACCCCTTCAAGACGGCCAATCCCGAGAGGACTCAATAGAATATCTAGGGACGGTTAGGAGGGAACTAAGGGTGGCTATTCCTCACATTCCCGACCTTACTTTACTAAGATGGTCGAGGGAGAAAATTCGAGACCCCGTTTTAGAATTTTATTCAGCTTTTGGATCGAGCTCGGAATCGACATCGGAATCCTGGTCGAATTCCGAGCTATCCCCCGAGCTTAGATCAGATGGTATAAACCCTTCCTATCCTTGTTGATTATTTTTTACGTCTGATATATACTCCTTTTTCTTTTTTGCAACTATGTCAAAGAGGATCAGTCTCAAGAAGCTTGGCGAGCGGGTGGAGAGATCCCGAGGTGAGAGCTCATCCAAAAAATCTGCCCCTCCTCCTGCAAAGGGGGTGGTTATTGGCGAGAAGTGCCCAGTGGATGAACCTCCCACCTCGCCGAGCAAGAAGGCGAAGTCCGGGGATGATTCCAAGGGCAAAGGGCAAGCCCCCATCCCTGAACCAAAAAAGAACTCTGGTCCGGCACGCCATCCTGGGGCCCCTTCTTCTGGACCTGGGGAGGGAAGCTCGCCCTCGTTGGGTACAACTCTTGGTTCGAGGGCCTCCATTTTGGGAAGCCCTTCCGTGGTCGATAAGATCCTTCGAGGGGTAATCCCTCTTACGGATCAAAAGAAGGTGGGGCAGCTTTCTCTGGACCAGACTGCCTCAAAATTTTTCAAAGCTCTCGGCCAGGTATTATTTTGATACTAACTCCTATTTGTTTTATCCTTGTTAAATATGATCGTTTTGATCTAATTAGATTTGTTTGTAGCAGGTGCTTGTGTTCGGATCTTCTCTGGCGGTGAAGAGCAGGGAGACCATTGAGGAAGCATCCCTTCAACAGGGGCGAGCTGCCTCTTTGGATACTGAAGCTGCACGCCTACAGAAGTTATCCGCCACGCTGGAACAACAACTGGCCGAGGAGCGAACTCGGGAGCAGCAGGTTGGCGATGAGTTTGCCAAACTCAAGGCCGAAAGGGATAGCTTCTCCGACAGTCTGTCAAAGGCAGGGCTTTTGGTCGAGGATCTAAGGGGAAGAGTGGAACGTGCTGGGAAGCTGGCTGTTGAGGAGTTTAAATTCTCGTCGGATTTCTCTGAGTCTGTCGAAAGTTCATCCTCGAAGTATTTTGGCGAAGGGTTTGATTTCTGCAAATATCAGATTCGCCACCACCATCCTAACCTGGCCATAGACTTAGAGGAGATGCGTCTCGATCTCGACCTACTTACCTTGGACGATGAAGAAGAAAGGGAAGGGGGCGAGGAAGAAACGGTTGAAAAAGGAGATGCGAATCCTCTGGGTGACGCAGATCCTCAAGGCGATGACAATCCTCCCCCTTTATTATAAATGTAAAATGTAACTTGGGACTTATATTTGAATCTAAATGTTACAATTTTCTTCTTTCAAAATTGCAATGAATATTACTTTTTCTTGAGTATTGGCGATCTAATATTGGAGTGTATCATTTTCCAATGATATGGCGACTTTAAATTGGCGAGCAAGATGCCTTCATTAAATGATGAATGACGTTCTTGAGTAGGCTATCTCCATCCTGCACTTTGTTATTGAAATAAACTGGAGAAGTTTTATTACTTGGAATAAAATCTAGGAGTTACAAGAATTTCGTCCAGGGGAGCTGTTATTGGAAATATTTCTTCAAATGCTCAGCGTTCCAAGGATGGGGGAGTGCTTTTCCGTTCATGTCTTCCAGCCAATAAGTTCCTGGTCTAGATACCTTGACGACCTTGTAAAGACCTTCCCATGTTGGTCCTAATTTCCCAGCATTTGGCTCTTTGGTTGATAGGGTAACTTTTCGCAGAACTAGGTCGCCAGGTAAGAATGATCTGTGTTTGACTCTCTGGGGATCTGTTGAATGGTGAACTTTTTGATCTTCTGAGTCAAGCGTTTGACTTCATCTAAATAAGCTGTCATCCGTGCGTCCCTAGCGAGGTAATCTCCCTGAACTTGGTTAGCCACTAGTTGAGAATCACTATAGGCTTCAATTGATTGGACTCCCATTCTTGTGGCGACCCGTAATTCGGCGAGGAGTGCTTCGTACTCAGCTTCGTTGTTGGTGACTTTAAACCCAATCCGTATAGCGTATTCCATCTGTTCACCTTTCGGGGTTTGGAGAACAAGCCCTGCACCGCATCCATGTTGATTGGAAGACCCATCTACAAACAATGTCCATTTATCGAGCCTTTCTCCCGAGCTGTCGAGACTGTTCTCCGAGCTGCCGAGGTCCTTTTCCAAGTTACGAATCTCTGCCTCCGAGAATTTTGGATCGGGCTCGTGAGTGGATTCAGCCACGAAGTCGGCTAAAGCCTGGGCTTTTATTGCCGTCCTCGGTTTGTAGTTAATATGGAATTCGCTTAACTCAATGGACCATTTCAGGAGTCTCCCCGAGGTATCTGGTCGTTGAAGAACTTGTTTCAACGGTTGATCAGTTAGCATGGCGATGGGATGGGCTTGAAAATAATGGCGAAGTTTTCTGGCGGCGATCAAGAGGGTGTAGGCAAGCTTTTCAATCATTACGTATCTGTTCTCAGCACCCATCAGGACCTTACTAACATAGTATACCAGTTTTTGGACATGGTCCTTTTCTCGGATGAGCACGGCACTTACTGCTGTGGGCGAAACGGCGAGGTATATGAATAATTCTTCCCCCGTGGTCGGAACCACAAGTAGAGGAGGTGACCCTAAATACTTTTTGAGCTGTTGAAAAGCTTCCTCCGATTCTTCTGTCCACTGGAAATTTTAATTTTTTCTTAAGATTTTAAAGAACGGTAAAGATCTGTCCACTGATTTGGAAACAAATCGGTTGAGGGCGGCAACTCGCCCAGTTAACTGTTGGACTTCACAGATATTTCTGGGCGAGCTCATCCCGAGCAGAGCTTGAATTTGGTCCGAATTAGCTTCAATTCCACGTTTGGTTACCAAGAACCCTAAGAATTTCCCGGATGATACGCCAAAAATGCATTTGGAAGGATTTAACATCATCCTGTGTCTCCTCAGAATGTTGAAAGCTTCTTCAAGGTGGGCGACGTGCTTTGCTGCTTCGAGGCTTTTCACGAGCATGTCGTCTATATATACTTCCATGATCTTTCCAATCAGCTCTTTGAACATCTTGTTCACCAATCTTTGATAAGTAGCCCCAGCGTTTTTGAGACCAAATGGCATGACCTTGTAGCAATACAATCCTCGTTCCGTGATAAATGAAGTTTTTTCTACGTCGGGGGGAAACATCTTGATCTGGTGATATCCTGAGAAGGCATCCATGAAGCTAAGAAGTTCGTGCTTAGATGTGGCGTCGACTATTAAATTAATTTTTGGCAGTGGAAAACTGTCTTTTGGGCATGCTTTGTTGAGATCAGTATAGTCCACGCATACTCTCCACTTCCCTCCCTTTTTTGGGGCGACGACGACATTAGCTAACCATTTCGGATAGTGGACTTCCTTGATAACTTTAGCTCTGATGAGTTTGGCGACCTCCTCGTCGATAACTCGAAGCCGCTCGGGGGCGAATTTTCTTATCTTCTGGCGAAATGGAGGATTCGCCGGGTTGATCTGTAATTTATGCATGGTGACCTGGGGATCTATCCCTGGGACGTCACCTTGGGACCAGGCAAAAATATCAAAATTTCTTTTTAAGAATTCCACTAAAGCACTGCGCAGTTCTTTGGCAAGTTCTGTTCCGATCATAACGTGGCGATTAGGATATTCCGGATGTATGAAAATTGGGGTAGTTTCTTCAAGGAGTTTAGTGTTTTCGGTTTCTCGGGGATCCATCAAGACAACCTGTTCCACCTCGTCCCTCAGAGGTTCCATTTCGCCATCGTAGATCAGTAATTGCTATTGGGTATTCTGTACTGGGGGGTCTCGATCTTCATAGCCGAAATGAAACATTGTCTGGCCACTTTCTGGTCGCCCCGCACTTCACCTACTCCTGCCGAAGTGGGGAACTTCATTTTCAGGTGGTAGGTTGAGGTGATCACCCTAATTCCGCCTAGAGTTGGGTGACCTAAAATGGCATTGTAAGGGGAAGGGCAATCAATCACGATGAAGTCCTGCCAAATGGTAGTTTGGCGAGGTTCTGTCCCCAAAGTAACCAGCAACTTAACCCATCCCAGTGGATGAGTCAGATTTCCTCCAAATCCCACCAAAGGTGTTAGGAAGGGCTGCAATTTGTCGAGCCCTATTTTTATTTTTTTCGAATGCGGAGATAAACAGAATGTCAGCCGAACTATCATTATTGACCAAAATTCTTTGGACGATAAAATTGGCGATGATGGCGGAAATGACCAAGGCGTCGTTATGAGGCTGGTGCAAGCCTTTTAGGTCATCATTGTTGAAGATAATTGGTGGGTGGACATCGGCCATGGGTGAGAAGAGATTGTAAACTTCTTCGGATAGCCTGTTTGCACTTCTGGCGTGCCTCTTTCTGGATGAATTCGAACTCCCTCCGGATCCAAACCTGCCGTGTATTACCTGATTGTCTCCAGCTGTAGGTCGATTATCGCCATACCTTCTTTCCGGTGAATTGGGGGAAGGGCGATCTCCAACATACTTTCTCAGATACCCTCTTTTGATGAGGTCGGCTATTTGCTCCTTTAGATGAAAGCAGTCTTCAGTGTTATGGCCATGGTCTCGGTGAAACTCGCAATATTTGTTTTTATTTCTCTTCCGGGGATCAGTCTTGATTTTTGAGGGCCACTTGACTAACTCTTCATGCTTGATTTCTGTGAGGACTTGGGCAATAGGAGCATTAAGCGGAGGTAACACCAGCTTCGTGCGGCGAGGTGGAGTACGAGGTCGCCTGTCACTGGTCCGCCTCGAGTCCCGATTAGGCTTCTTGTTCCTCCGTTCATCTCCCTATAATCAGATCGCCTTGTATCAGGCTCTTTCCTCTTATGGTCCTCTTTTCCTCTTCGCCTCCGTTTGGCTTCGGCCAATTCCTCCACGACAATGTACTTATCGGCTTTACTTTGAAGGACAGACAATGTCTCCGGAATGTTCTTGGACAGAGAATCGAATAAGGGACCTGGGCGAAGCCCCTCCATCATTGCCATGACGACCACTTTGTCACTGGGATCTTCAACTTCTAATATGGCCTGGTTAAATCGTTTCACATAATCTTTCAAGTTCTCTATTTTCTTCTGGTGGATGGTGAAAAGATGGGATGCATTCTTCTTCCTGACCCTGCAGCTTATGAAATTAGTGACGAAAAGTCTGCTCAGTTCACCAAATGAATCTATGGTTCCGGGAGTCAACTTTCAGAACCACGACCTCGCCGACCCCTTCAATGTAGCAGAAAAAGCTTTACACATGACTTCGTCCGAGTAACCCTGGAGATGCATCAGACTTTTGTAAGAATCCAGATGATCCATAGGATCCGTTTTGCCTTCATAGATCCCGAGCTGAGTAGGCAGTTTGAATCTGGATGACACCTTGGCTTTCATTATGCTATGGGTAAAAGGAAATTCAGTTTGCCTGATCAAAACGTCTATAGTTATTGGGGCACCGGTCCCCGTGTTGATGGCGTCCAGGCGAACGTCCAGGTCCCTAATTTTCTGGGAAATGGATATATCTTGTTCCTGATGGACCCGTCGAGGAGATCTACCTCGCCTTCCTCCTTCACTTTCCAGTCCTGGCGTCTTGCTGGATGATGACCCTAGTGATGGGTTTCTCTCTCGTCAAGGGCGAGGCTAGGAAAGAGACGGCGTCTGTCTCTTCCAGTGCTATGGTGACTTTGGGATACATTCCCTGATAGATGAGAACGACGAGGAGCCGGAGGAGGTGGTGGTTGATTATTCGTGGTGAGGTGCTGTATAAGAAGGGCATTATTTTCGTTCATGATTCTCATCTGTTCAGCCATCCCTCGCATCTCATGATGAAGGCCCTCTAGATTTGGAGCTTGGCTAGTGTTGGCCATTGGACGAGCTCATTATCCAAAGGGCTGCTAGTGCTTGGTCTGGATAATAGTCGACTGCACAGGTGCATAGGATAAAGAGAACTATCGTTCCCACAGACGGTCCCAAACTATTGTGGTAAAAATCTGGGAGAGCAACCAACAGTCAGAATTGCTCCTCGGCCTCGGCACTAGACCTCGGCTAAAGCTAGGCGACCTACACAGTAATGAGTCAAAAGTAATCGGCCGGGGTGATGCTGCTCAAAACCCCTCCGGCGTGTGTATCAGACCAAGGCGACCAGAAAATAAATTAAGGCAGTATGGAGAGCACGACAATAAGTGTGTGCGATGCCTGTGTTGAGCGTACCTTTTTGGTTATGGGGGAGCGGCCTTTATATAGGCGAGAGTACTAAGTTGTGTCAGTGTATCATGGCGAGTTCCTCGGAAGGATAAGCATGGGAGGATATCCCAATTAAATCTGGAGATTAATCAAGAGGCTGCCAACTGGTGATCAATCCGTGATTATAGGCGTCGTTGTGGAGTTGGAGTCTATTGGAGACAGTTCTCTTGTAGAGGTGGAACTCTTTATGGAGATGGACTTCAATCAGGTACAAGAGCGGTGATAGCAGACCTCTAATGGAGATAGAGTCCTTTTGGAGAGTAAAGTCTTTGAGAAGACGTCTCTGCCTTGGGCGAGGTAGATCATCTCGCCCTATGGCGATATGGAGGGAATACGTAAATGGAATGGAGCTCAATTTATTAACAGTATGAGGCGACCTGGAAGGTGAGTTTGGAACCTTTGGGCGACGTGCCTTGCTCGGAACATCTTATGATTCAGGACTTATTCGAATTACTCCACATCAATCTTCGCTCGAATTTAGTGGAGATCTTGATTTTTTGGGGCTTTGGGTTTGTCAATTTTGGAGTTTTTTTATTTTGGGTTTTGCTCTTAATGTTGATTTGGGAGTTTTTGGTTGATGAAGGTGAGGTGGGCGGTGATGGTGATGGTGGTGGTTGTTTTTAATGGAGGAGGTGGTGGTGTTCTTCCCTTATTCTTTTTCTTTTTTTGATTCAATTCTTCCCTTGTTCTTTGAAGCTATATTTTTCTTTTTATCTACAGAAGGTATGTATATATGTATGTATGTATGTATACAAAGGGAACTAGAACAATATCAAGCTTACAGTTTACATGTCTACTAAATATTCCCTTCTCTTTTTCCCACGTTAGGAAACAAAAATGATTACCTGTTTTGATTTATCATCTCATGTTCTATAATTTATATGGGGTTTTGGGCCCAACTCTCATTAAAATTTAAACATTTAATATAATTATTAATTTCTTTTTAAATTTTTATAAAACTCTTAATGTTTAAATAATATCAAGTTCTACAGGTTCCAACCCTTCTAAAAGTGTTTTGAGTCTTTAGCTCTAAATTCTCTTCTAAAGGGATTGCCTAAAATTTCTCACAAAATTTTGAATCGATTTTCTTTTATAAATTAATCGTAATGAATTCAATATAATAAATTTAATATATATAGTACAACATCTAGGTTTATTTAGTTCTATTTTGATTATGATAATTTTTTCATAATTATTTTAGAACTTAAAATTATAATAAAGCTAAATTTTAAAAAAGAATAAATTTATTATATCTAAGTTTATATGTGATTTGTTTTGTTTGTGTACACCATCTAAGTTTATCATATAATAAAACAAAACTGATTTATTATGATAAAATTATCATTTATGTATATAAGACCGGAATTCAAAACTAATAAAAATTATATATGGTAAGCATATATCATAAAATTACATAAATAATGAATGTAATCAATATAGTTATACTCTCTCTCTCTCTCTCTCTCTCTCTATATATATATATATATATATATATATATATATATATTTATCTATCTATCATCTGTCATCTATCTAACCAAAGAGAAGCGGAAACTCCAATTTACAAAAACTTCTTTTATTGATAAGAAGGAGAAAATATTACAAGATCAGAGAGAGGGAGAAATAGAGAGAAGGAAACTTATGTTCTTAGTCTGCCCTCACTTATGGGGAGAGACTCTCTTATATAGGTAGAAGAGAATCAATTCGGGTGCTCAATGGGTCCCATCGATCAATTGATTACTTCTTTTATAAAAGTGACTTTAATAAAAATAAAAAGAAAAAGTTACTTTAAGTAAAATCAAACGACAGAAAGATGCTGCTGACATAAACAAACAAGATAACTTTTTAAAAGTTTTCAAAGAGATTAATTATGGCTTAGATCGTGATCTTCGCCTGTTGTCTTCATGAACAAAATGCCAAAACCGTGATAGCTCAGCATACTCTGCATCTTCTTCATTAAAGTCTTCATCATCAAAGTTTTGAGATTCCCCTACCAGAATCTCTTTGTCTGATTCAATATCATCATGGCCTCCAAAACCCATGGATGAGTCTTCTTTACTGAAGGACTGGGCAAATTGGTCTTTGAAGAAAAACATACATTTCTTTATTAACTCATACTCAGATATATCAAGGATTTTAGATTTAATATGATTCTTTAATAACTCAAAAGGATTTAATGAGGATTTACTGAGAAAGGAGGATACTTCTTCTTTGTCCACTTGATACTGCGAGAAATACTCATCAGCCTTCTTATTAATCTGAATATATAATTCTTCAATTTCCTTTTTGGGGAAATTATTCCACCAATGAACCCAGAATTCCCTTTTCAGTATATAAATATTAGTAATGAAATCTTTAGATATACAGAAATTCCATTTCAATATCCATGGAATTCCATATTCTATGAATAAAAGAATCAAATTATGATCTTCAATAATATCCTCTTTTCCTCTGATAAGAGGATGCCATGTTTTCCATCGTTTCATAACTTCAATAATATTTGAAGGAAGAATTTTTTTCATAGGACCATATATGGCCCACCAATCATAAAATCACATAGGAATGGTACCTGTCTTCAAAATCTGAGGACATAGTTTGATAAACCATGTATGCTTATTTTTAGGATTCTGATATAAGAATACCTGATAAAATCCATACTGATAATCCCAATAATTATAATTATAAGAATTATCTCCAAGTTTAACAGTCTTTGAGGCGGTAAGATCCAAACCCCAAGATCCTGGTTTCATAATTTTTTTAATAATAACCTTGCTATAAATAATAGCACTGGTATTATCCTTTGAATTTTCTCTAGTATAAGTAATATTCATACTATCTGACATATGGAGGATGGTTTCAAAATATCCTCTTGATTTACCTGATAAGGTAGGAGTTTGGAAATGATGAAGATAATCTTTTCTGATGTTTAACGGGTCTTCTAGAAAATGATAATCTTCTTTTTCAATATAGCAAACTTGAATAGCAGCATGTTTACAGATATAATCTGTCATCTCATTTTTGGCTCTATATCAGCCATAATTTGTGATTTTGAACCACTTGAAGAAGAAGATCCAATATGACCTCCTTTTTTTCCCACTATAGTAAAGTCTTCACTATCAGTATAATTGTTAGTTTCTAGAAGATATAATCTCTCTCTTCTACGGCCACCACGAGTACCTCTTCTATAAGAGTTGGTGCCTCTTCCTCTATTAGAGGAAGCCATCTTCTGTAAAATAAACAGAATAAAATTATCATTATAAATTATAATTAATGCTTTAAGCATTGATGGCATATATTTTTGCAAGTTGATCTTTAAGATCTTGAATCTGTGATCGAATAGAACACATTTGTTTAAATTCATTAATAAATGAATCATCAGTAAAGCAATCATAAAAAATATCAATGTTGCAGAACAATAAAAATTTATTCTCAAGAGATTTAATCTCTTTTAAAATCTTATTTACTTTTAATTTGTCTTTTTCACAAATCATAATACATAAATTAATAACTTTCCTCACGAATAGAGGATAAATTCTGGTTACTCTCTTGAGTTATAAGTAACTTTCTTACTTTTCTTAAAGATCTGTTTTTTCATAATTGAAAATATAATTTCTCAATATGGTGAGTTGAAGGCTTATTATTGCCTCTTTGGATACTATTTTCTTCCCATTTAATGGCATTATTCATACTTTTTACATGTTTAATGTGCTTATTAATAATTCTAATATTTTTATTACTAATCATAAGAAATTATTTTGAATAAGTTATATATAACTTAGCTACCTTAGCTTTTAAAGCTCTAATTTTTTTTTTATTAATTTCCCTTTCAAAAGAAGATAATTCAGCTTACCATCTAGCAAATATTTGTTTAGATGCAAGATTTTTAACATCTTTTTTCAAAACCTATTTAACAGCCGAACAATTAACTCTTAATATAAAAGTTTGATTTAATAAATCATCCTGAAATTTAGAAATGTATTTAACCACAGATAACATTTCTTTTTTAATAATAGAATAATTAATTTGCGCAAATTTCCACATTCTTGAAGTAAAACGTATTAGTTCTTCTTTTTCATTTTCAGGATTTATTTATTTCAAAATACCTCCATAACCAATATTAGAAGTATCAGTCTCAACGACTTTCTTCCAATTAGTTTTTGCTAAAGATAAGTAAGGAAGTTGTTTAACTTTTAATTTAATCTTCTGCACAGCTTTACAAGATGTGGAATAATAATCTCTTCTGTCTATGGAGATGGCTATTTCTTGAGTCTCGTATACAAGATAGCTGCATCTTGAGACAGATTAGGATAATAATCTGAAATATAATTAAGACTTTTCAAAAATCTTTGAAGTTAAGTTTTATCTCTAATTTTATCAGAAAATTTAGAAGCAAATTCAATACTTCTATCAATAAGAATAATTTTTTCTTGATTAATATTATGACCCAAAAACCTTACACTTGTTTGAAATAATTTCATTTTTGGGGTAGATAAAACTAATCCATTTCGTTTTATCACATCTTTAAGAATTCTTAAATGTTTAAAATGCTAATCGATACTATTAGAAAAGATCAGAATATCATTAATATAAACAATTGAGAAATCCGAATAGGGATTAAAAATCTCATTCATAATATTTTGAAATTTTGAAGGGGTATTCTTCAGACCAAAAGGCATAACATTCTATTCATAATACCCAAATGGAACCACAAAGGCAATTTTATACCTATCTTTCATTTACTTGAATCTGTCAATATCCAGATTTTAAATCAAATTTAGAGAATATGACTGCAAAATTTAATCTGTCAAGTAAATCTTTTTTATTAGGAATAGGATACCTAATCCATTTTAAAACACTATTAAGTGGTTTATAGTTGATAACTAGTCTAGGAACATCTCGTTCCTACTCTGCTTTTTTATTAACGTAGAAAGCAGTACAACTCCAAGGAGAATTACTTTTTCTAATTAATTTTTTATCCAATAATAATTGAATTTCTTTTTGACAAAAAATCATCAACATTAGTTGGTATAGAAAATTTTTTATTTTCTATTCTTTTTATAACTTCATTTAAATAATATCCTTCATTTTCATTAGATTTAAAAATATTATTAATATGAGATTCAATAAATTCTCTTTTTAAAACTGGATCATTTATTTGATCAGCAAAAGATAATATATTTTTCTGATTATCAGTCAAAACATTAATAAAAAGATCATTAATCTTTTCTAAAGCTTTTATAGAGCAGCACTTATTGTCACAAATTTTCTCATTATTGCTAGTTGAACTAGTAGAAGAACTATAATCTTCTAAATTATTAATTTCATCTCCAGAAGATATTTCTGGTTTAGAATTAGATTCTGATGAACTCTCATTTATTAGATTTAATATTTTAGATTTTAAATCTTCTTCTATTTCAAGATTATTAATCTTTTTATTCATTTTACATCTATTAGCATAATGACCTGATTTTTCACATGTAAAGCATTTAACATGTCTTTTTTTACTTTTCTTAGAAGTAGATGCCTTATCATGCTTATGACTGGACTTTTTATAATAATCATCTTTATTTTTACTTTTATTCTTTTACTTTTTAGATTTTTTAAAAAAATATTTTTCTTTCTTATCTCTTTTATGAGATTTAGATGGATAATCTATCTTAGGAATATCTATAGCAAATTGGTCACAAAACTGTCCCAATTCTTGCCTACTATTTAATTTTTGTTTCTTAATTTATTTTTGTAATTTTAAATCATTACAAAGGCATAATCCTTCTGTGATGATAGAAGCAACTAATTGACCATAAGAATAACTTTCACAGTCAATTATACCATTACTCTCCCGTAATTTATTACGTACCCTTTCAGAAAATAATTTAGGCAATCCATCAATAAATTTAGTTTTCCAGTATATGAAATTAGCATCCGATCTTAGCATTACTTTAGCCAAGAAAACATCTTTATACCATCTAAAATATGCTAAAGATAAACACTTAAGATTTTGAATTAAATATCTATGACTTTCATCTGTATTAGATAAAGCACCTATAAAATGATATATTATAATTTGAACTAATGTATAAACAACATCAGTTACTTGAACTGATTGTCCCTGTTGATTAGTTTCAATTTTTACTGCATTAAGAATTTTATTCTTTTGATCAGTGGTCATATAATTGTCCCACCATCCTCTTAAGGTTTCTGTAAAACCTGATATAATCATAATAGCACAAGTTTTATAATCATTATTATTACCTTTGCATGTTGTAGCATAAATTAACATTTCATGCATGGTATTCATAATTTGATATTTTGACATGCCATCTATTTCCCAACAATATATGTCACTGCCAGAACAGAATCTCATACGATGTTGAACACTTTCCTCGAATAATATATCTTGAGGAGTGGGTCTATGATAATAATGTCTACCAGATCCCCATATACTGGTATTTAGACTTTTCCTATACTAAATTTTATTATTTTGTAATTCATTATTTTGAAGGTCTAGAAACATTTTTTCTACATCTTCAACTTGTTTAATATCCTTAGGATCAAATCTAATCATATTGATTTGAAGTCCTTGTAATTTAACTTGTAATTCTTTTAAGAATTCATCATATTTTTTGTTATCTTTAAGATTAATAGCTGGTACCTTCATAGGTGGTTTAATACAAACAGGTTCAATTTTCTTAGAAATCTTCTCTGTTTCTTTTTCATCAGTTTTAATAATTTCCTGTTTATCTGCTAAGGTGATTACCTTATCTTCTATTCTAATTAATTGTTCACCAATTGTATGTAAAGTTAAATTGGTTCAATTATTTTGTTTGATAATTTTCTCATTTTTTCCTATAGGGAAAACAAAAGCACTTGTTTCAAAGGAAATTTTATTTCCTGTACTATCAGTACATTTTTCTATAACAGTTCTACCAGGAGGATGAACAGA
>BRYE01000030.1:3156110-3166110 GCA_030159115.1 Actinidia arguta var. hypoleuca | reverse complement strand
GTTCCGAAAGTTGACACCTGGAACCATAGATTCATTTGGCGAACTGAGCAGACTTTTCGTGGCCAATTTTATGAGTTGCAGGGTCAGGCAGAAGAACGCGTCCCATCTTTTCACCATCCACCAGAAGGAAACGGAGAACTTGAAGGATTATGTGAAGCGATTTAACCAGGCTATATTAGAAGTTGAAGATCTCAGTGACAAGGTGGTCGTCATGGCAATGATGGAGGGGCTTCGTCCAGGTCCCTTGTTCGATTCTCTGTCCAAGAACGTTCCAGAGACATTGTCCGTACTTCAAAGTAAAGCAGATAAATACATCGCCGCGGAAGAATTGGCCGAAGCCAAACAAAGGCGAAGGGGAAAGGAGGACCATAAGAGGAAAGAGCCTGATACAAGGCGATCTGATTATAAAGACGAGCGGAGAATCAAGCAGCCTAATCGGGAGAGGCGGACCAATGACAAGCGACCTTGTACTCCACCTCGCCGCACTGAGTTGGTGTTGCCATCGCTTAATGCTCCCATTGCCCAAGTCCTCACAGAAATCAAGCATGAAGAGTTTGTCAAGTGGCCCTCAAAAATCAAGACTGATCCCCGGAAGAGAAACAAAAATAAATATTGCGAGTTTCACCGAGACCATGGCCATAATACCGAAGACTGTTTTCATCTAAAGGAGCAAATAGCCGACCTCATCAAAAGGGGATATCTAAGAAAATACGTTGGAGATCGCCATTCCCCCAATTCACCGGAAAGAAGGTACAACGATAACCGCCCTACTGCTAGAGAGATTCAGGTAATACACGGTGGGTTTGGATCCGGAGGGAATTCAAATTCATCTAGAAAAAGGCACGCCAGAAGTGCAGATATGTCCGCAGAAGTTTACAACCTCTCCTCACCAATGGCCGACATCAACCCGCCCATTACCTTCAAAAATGACGATCTAAAAGGCCTGCACCAACCTCATGACGACGCCCTAGTCGTTTCGGGCATCATCACCAATTTTACCGTTCAACGAATCTTGGTCGACAATGGTAGTTCGGATGACATTCTGTTCATCTCCGCATTTGAAAAAATGAAGATAGGGCTCGACAGGTTGCAGCCCTTTATGACGCCATTAGTGGGATTTGGAGGAAATCTGACTCATCCCCTGGGATGGGTCAAATTACCAGTTACTTTGGGGACAGAACCTCGTCAAACTACTGTTTGGCAGAACTTCATAGTAGTTGATTGCCCTTCCCCCTACAATGCCATTCTAGGCCGCCCAACTCTAGGCGGAATTATGGCGATCACCTCAACCTACCACCTGAAGATGAAGTTCCCTACCTCGGCAGGAGTAGGAGAAGTGCGGGGCGACCAGAAAGTGGCCAAACAATGTTTCATTTCGGCCATGAAGATCGAGACCCTCCCGGTACCGAATACCCAATAGCAATTACCGATCAACGATGGCGAGATGGAATCCCTGAGGGACGAGGTGGAACAGGTGGTCTTGATGGATCCCCGAGAAACCGAAAACACTAAGCCCCTTGAAGAAACTACCTCAATTTCCATTCATCCGGAATATCCTAATCGCCACGTCATGATCGGAACAGAACTTGCCGCAGAACAGCGCGATGCTTTAGTGGAATTCTTAAAAAGAAACTTCGATATTTTTGCCTGGTCCCAAGGTGACGTCCCGGGGATAGACCCTCAGGTCGCCATGCATAAATTACAGATCAATCCAGCAAATTCTCCTGTTCGCCAAAAGAGAAGGAAATTCGCCCCTGAGCGACTTCGAGTCATCGACGAAGAGGTCTCCAAACTCATCAGAGCTAAAGTTATCAAGGAAGCCCACTATCCAGAATGGTTAGCTAATGTTGTCGTCGCCCCAAAAAAGGGGGGAAAGTGGAGAGTATGCGTGGACTACACTGATCTCAACAAAGCATGCCCAAAAGACAGTTTTTCACTGCCAAAAATTGATTTGATAGTCGACGCCACATCAAAGCACGAGCTTCTTAGCTTCATGGATGCCTTTTCGGGATATCACCAGATCAAGATGTTTCCCCCCGACGTAGAGAAAACTTCCTTCATCACGGAACGAGGATTGTACTGCTACGAGGTCATGCCATTTGGTCTCAAAAATGCCGGGACTACTTATCAAAGATTGGTAAACAAGATGTTCAAAGAGCTAATCGGAAAGACCATGGGAGTATATATAGACGACATGCTAGTGAAAAGCCTCGAAGCAGCAAAGCACATCGCCCACCTTGAAGAAGCTTTCAACATTCTGAGGAAACACAGGATGATGTTAAATCCTTCCAAATGCATTTTTGGCGTATCATCCGGAAAATTCTTAGGGTTCCTGGTAACCAAACGTGGGATTAAAGCTAATCCAGACCAAATTCAAGCTCTGCTTGGGATGAGCTCGCCCAGAAACATCCGAGAAGTCCAGCAGCTAACCGGACGGGTTGCCGCCCTTAACCGATTTGTTTCCAAATCAGCGGACCGATGTTTACCGTTCTTCAAGATCCTAAGGAAAAATCAAAATTTCCAGTGGACAGAAGAATCGGAAGAAGCTTTTCAACAACTTAAAAAGTATTTGAGGTCACCTCCTCTGCTTGTGGTTCCGACCACGGGAGAAGAATTGTTCATATACCTCGCCGTTTCGCCCACAGCAGTAAGTGCCGTGCTCGTCTGAGAGGAGAACCATGTCCAAAAGTCGGTATATTATGTTAGTAAGGTCCTGATAGGTGCTGAGAACAGATACGTAATGATTGAAAAGCTCGCCTACGCCCTCCTGATCGTTGCCAGAAAACTTCGCCATTATTTTCAAGCCCATCCCGTCACCGTATTGACCGATCAGCCGTTAAAACTAGTTCTTCAATGACCAGATACTTCGGGAAGACTACTGAAATGGTCCATTGAGTTGAGTGAATTCCATATTAACTATAAACCGAGGACGGCAATAAAAGCCCAGGCTTTAGCCGACTTCGTGGCCGAATCCACTCACCAGCCTGATCTAGAATTCTCGGAGGAAGGGATTCACAACTCAGAAAATGACCTCGGGAGCTCGGGGGAGGAAAAGCTCGACAAATGGACATTGTTTGTTGATGGGTCTTCCAATCAACACGGGTGCGGTGCAGGTCTTGTTCTGCAAACCCCAGAAGGAGAACAGATGGAATACGCCATACCGATTGGGTTCAAAGTCACCAATAACGAAGCTGAGTACGAAGCCCTCCTCGCCGGATTACGGGTCACCACAAGATTGGGAGTCCAATCAATTGAAGCCTACAGCGACTCCCAACTAGTGGCTAACCAGGTTCAGGGAGATTACCTCGCTAGGGATGTACGAATGGCAGCTTATTTGAATGAAGTTAAACGCTTAACTCAGAAGATCAAAAGGTTCACCATTCAACAAATCCCCAGAGAAGAAAACAGAAAAGCAGACGCCCTAGCAAATCTTGCTTCAACTTTTGATTTTATATCAGACAGAAGTATATCGTTGGAATTCTTGTCCAAACCAAGCATTGAGGTCGCTAAATCCGTCTGTACAACAGAAAAAAATCCGACCTGGATGGATGAGATCACCACATACCTTCGAGACGGTACATTGTCAGCAGATAAACTCCAATCTCACCGAATTCGCCATAGATCTGCAAGGTTCTGCCTACTACATAGAATTTTATATAAACGATCTTTCTCTGGTCCCCTCCTAAGATGTCTCCGACCTGAAGAAGTCAGTTATGTGATGAGAGAAATCCACGAAGGCATCTGTGGAAATCACTCGGGGGCAAGGTCGCTGGTACGAAAGACGATTCGCCAAGGCTACTTTTGGCCCCAGATGGGACAGGATGCAGCGAAATACACCATGGAATGTGACAAATGCCAGAGGTTCGCTCCATCCAACCACCTTCCCCATACCGAGATGGTGCCAATTACCAGTCCCTGGCCATTCGCCCAATGGGGAATCGACATACTAGGGCCTTTGCCTCAAGCTCCATTACAGAAGAAGTTCTTGATCGTAGCTATTGATTACTTCACAAAATGGGTAGAAGCTGAACCGCTGGCCAGAATCACGGAAAAGAATACGAGAAACTTTGTTTGGAAGGGTATCATTTGCCAATTTGGAATTCCAAAGGTTCTTATCTCAGACAATGCCCGGCAATTTGATAATGACGGATTCAGGAAATTTTGCTCGAACCTCGCCATATCGCATCATTTCTCCTCACCCGGCCACCCTCAAGCCAATGGCCAAGTAGAAGTCACTAACAGAACCATCCTCAGAAATTTAAAAACGAGATTGGAGAAATCCAAAGGGGAATGGGTGGAAGACTTGCCGAGCATATTATGGGCATATCACACTACTAGCAGGATTCCTACTGGTGAAACGCCTTATTCCATGGTTTATGGAACTGAGTCAGTGATACCTGTCGAAATCGGAATGCCAAGTTTCAGGATTTCAAATTTTAATAGAAACAGCAATGATGGCGAGCTGAGACTCAACCTTGACCTCCTTGAGGAAAAGCGGGAACAAGCAGTCATACGCCAAGCAGCTTACAAATATCAAGTCGCCAAATATTTCAACCAGAGGGTCAAACATAGATCATTCTTACCGGGCGACCTAGTTCTGCGAAAAGTTACCCTGTCAACCAAAGAGCCAAATACTGGGAAATTAGGACCAACATGGGAAGGCCCCTACAAGGTCGTCAAGGTAACTAGACCGGGGACTTATTGGCTGGAAGACATGAACGGAAAAACACTCCCCCATCCTTGGAACGCTGAACATTTGAAGAAATATTTTCAATAATTCTCCTAGGAAAAATACTTGTAACTCCTAGTTTTATTCTGAGTAATAAAATTTCTCCAGTTTATTTCAACAATAGTGCAAAATGAAGATCTCCTAACCAAGATCGCCAGTTCATCGAAAGATGACGGAGGCATCTTGGTCGCCTATTCAAGATCGCCAGTTCATCGAAAGATGACGGAGGCATCTTGGTCGCCTATTCAAGATCGCCAGTTCATCGAAAGATGGAGGCATCTTGATCGCCTATTCAAGATCGCCAGATCATCGAAAGATGACGGAGGCATCTTGGTCGCCTATTCAAGATTGCCAGATCATCGAAAGATGACGGAGGCATCTTGGTCACCTATTTAAGGTCGCCAGATCATCGAAAGAATTGCACAAGGATACAATATAAAAACCAACATGCAAAATTGTCGAAAAAAATCAACGTTTATATTCATGACCATTCACATTATAAATTACATTTATGATAAGGGGGGGGGGGGGGGTTGTCCTCGCCTTGGGGAGCTGCGTCGCTCGGAGGATTCACGTCTTCTTTTTCAACAGTTTCTTCCTCGCCCCCTTCTCCTTCTCCTTCATCCTCCAGGGCAAGCAAGTCAAGATCAAGACGCATCTCTTCTAAATCTATGGCCAGGTCGGGATGATGATGGCGTAGCTGACGTTTGCAGAAATCGAACCCATCGCCAAAATACCTCGAGGATGAGCTTTCAACAGCCTCGGCGTAATCTGACGAGGATTTAAATTCCTCAACAGCCAGCTGCCCTGCACGCTCCACTCTCCCCCTCAAGTCTTCAACCAAAAGCCCTGCCTTTGTTAGACTATCGGAGAAGGCATCTCTTTCAGCCTTGACTTTGGCAACCTCGTCGCCGACCTGCTGCTCTCGAACTCGCGCCTCGGCCAATTGTTGCTCCAGATCGGAGGACAACTTTTGAAGGCGAGAAACTTCAGTGTCCAAAGAGGCAGCTCGCCCCTATTGAAGGGTGGCCTCCTCAATGGTCTCCCTGCTCTTCACCGCCAGAGATGACCTGGACACAAGCGCCTGCTACAAACAAATTATATCAGTTCAAAATGATCAAATTTGACAGGGATGAAACGTATTTAGTATCAAAATAATACCTGGCCAAGGGCGTGAATAAATTTTGAGGCAGTCTGGTCCAGAGTGAGCTGCCCCACCTTCTCCTGATCCATAGGGGGGATTACCCCTCGGAGGATCTTCTCGGCCACCGAAGGGCTCCCCAAAATGGAGGCCCTCGGACCAAGTGCAGTGCCCAACGAGGGCGAGCTTCCTTCCTCGGGACCAGAAGAAGGGGCTACTGGATGATGTGCTGGACCAGATTTCTTTTTTGGCTCGGGGATGGGGGCTTGTCCCTTGCCTTTGGAATCACCCTCGGATTTCGCCTTCTTACTCAGCGAGGAGGGAGGTTCATCCACTGGACGCTTCTCGCCAATGACCACCCCTTTTGCAGGAGGGGGACCAGATTTTTGGGATGAACTCTCACCTCGGGCTTTCTCCATCCGTTCGTCGAGCTTCTTCAGACTGATTCTCCTCGACATCGCTGAAAAAAAAAAAAAAAAGATATATATCAGACGTAAAAAAAAAAAATACAAAGGTAGCAAGGGTTTATACCATCCGATCTAAGCTCGGGGGATAGCTCGGAATCCGACCAGGATTCTGATGTCGAGACCGAGCTCGATCCCAACGCTGAGCAAAATTCAAGGACAGGGTCTCGGATTTTTCCCCCCGACCATCTTAATAAAGTCAGGTCGGGAATATGAGGAGCAACCTTCCTCAGTTCTTTCCTAACAGTCCCTATATATTTTATTGAATCATCTTGGGGCTGGCCATCTTGAGGGAGTTCACCACGGGAAGAGCGGGACTCACCCGCTTTACCCGACGTAGATGACGGCTGCGGATGATCGCCCTCCGATCCTGATTTCGTAGGACCAGGCGAGCTGAAAATCCGGCCAAAAGCCTTGGTTTTGACTATCATGGGGACATTGTAGCGCCCACGTTCCGCCACCGACTTGGAAATTTGATCATAGAATTCCTGCTCGAACGACAGCAACGTAGGCAGCTCATTGCAGCGTTTATCTGAAAAGAGAGCCATGTTAATACCGATCTATTTAATTAATAAACCAACGCTGGCAAAATAAAAGCCGACCTGGAATTCCCCATGACCTCGGAATTCGTGGTACTCCCTCCCGAGGTTTTTCATCAAAAAGCTCCCATTTGTCCTCGGAAGCAAAAAAGAACTTTCTTTTCCACCCCTTCACGTTGCTGGGGTATCCTCCAAGGATAGTTTTCTAGTACCTCGCCTTGAAGTACAGCCACCCTTGGTCCGGCTTAGGATTATTAATGAGGGAAAAAATGTTCCTAAACTCAGATAGGGTCATCACGAACTTATGAACTCGCCACAACGTCACGGCGCCGACAATACTGCGCCAGGCGTTGGGGACGAGCTGAGCAGGACAAATTTTATAAAAAAGCAAAATTGACCTAATAATTATAGGAATAGGAAAACGGAGGCCCGCGGGAAAGGCGGCCTCATAAAAAGCCACCTCTCCAGGGCGAGCAGAAAGAATGGTCTCGCCCTCCTCAAGAAGTCTAAGCTGTACACCCTGAGGGAATGAATAAGTCTCCCTTAGTAAGCCGAGCTCCTCAAGGGTCATAGTATTATGTTCCTTAGTTACAGAGGGATGAATGTTATCTGAAGGAATGACCTCGGCAACAGATGGATCTTCCATTGGCGACCTAGGGGATTGTCTAACCTCGTCAGTAACGTATGATGAACCTTCTCCTAAATGGTCTGAGATCCACGAAGGCAAAGAATCCAAAGTAGGACTCACCGTAGATCTATAGGACATACAATCGAGTAAAAGAGAGAATGAACGATTACTTACTGTGCTAGGAAGAGGCGATCACAGGCAGGACCAGGGACGTAAGGCAGGAAAGACAACCGGAAGCAAGAACTAGGAGAGAGAAGACTAATGGTGGTCAAGCAAAAGGGTAAAAGTGAATGGGCAGGGTCCCTTATATATAAGGGAAATTGACGGATGAGATTCATCCGCTTCGATGACTCAGATTAATCAACATTTTGAAATTCGAGCTCGGTACCATCAATCCCGCCAAAACTCATCATTATGGCGCCGCCCAATCCCCTAAACTTCTCTGCAGAATTCAGTGCCCATCCACGTGTCAAACCGAGAGGAGGGGCGCATTTAATGCGCACCCACGCGGGCCAACGACTTTTTAATTACTCAAAGGTCCTAAATATCTCGGCACTTTGAGTAGGGGGCTACTGATGTGGAATAATCCGAACAAATCCTGAATCATAAAATGTTCCGAGCAGAGTACGTCGCCCAATATCTCCAAACTCGCCTTCCAGGTCGCCTTATATAGTTAATGAGAAGCTCTATTCCATTTACATATTCCTGCCAGATCGCCATAGGGCGAGCTGATTCACCTCGCCCAATGCAGAGACTTCTCCTTCAAAGACTTCTCTCCAAAAGGACTCCCATCTCCATTAGAGATCTGCTATCACAAGACTCCTAACCTGATTGAAGTCCATCTCCATAAAGAGTTTCACCTCTGCAAGAGGATTGTTTCCAATAGACTCCAACTCCACAACGTTGCCTATAATTCCGGAGTGATCACCAGTTGGCAGTCCAGATTGAACTCCAGATTTAATTGGGATATCATCCCATGCTTATCCTTCCGAGGAATTTGCCATACTACACTGACACGACTCAGTTCTCCCGTCTATATAAAGGTCGCTCCCCCATAACAAAAAGGTACGCTCAACAGGCACTACACACTTTTATTGTGCTCTCCATACTGCCTTATTCTCTGGTCGCCTTGGTCTGATTTATACGCCGGAGGAGTTTTTGAGCGGCCTCACCCCGGCCGATTACTTTTGATTCACTGTTGTGCAGGTCGCCCCAGTTTAGCCGAGGTCCAGTGCCGAGGCCGAGGAGCAATTCTGACTGTTGGTTGCTCTCCCAGATTTTTACCACAACAATTTTAAAGATAGAACATTTAATTTTTGGTAAAAAATTATAATAGAATTATGTGGTCACAATTATTAGACTATTTTGACTTTTTAATGAATGAATTTATCCACTGCACCTAAATAATGAATGTCCCGAATTATTAAAGTGAAGCCCCGTATAAACTCGACAGCCAAATTTGGGATAAAACAGATTTTTCTCTTTTAGAGATTTTTTTTCATCTTTTAATTAAGAGTTTTTTTTCTTGATGAGAAAAATCAGAAAATAAAAAATAATTTGTATACAGACTCCACTAATATTCAAATTAATCCATCATTTGAATTAATTTTAGATTTAGTGACTTTTTAAATATTTTTTATTTTCCCAATTTCTTTAGTGGAGACAAATCCAAAAAAAAAAAAATTAAAAAAACACTTTTTTTTTAAAAAAATAATCATTTTATCTCAAATAGAACCCCAAACTAAAAAAAATGAATAAAAAACAAGTTATGGTTAATGAGCATTGTTTTCAGGTATCGATATACTTATTACAAATTTTAACAAATTTTTATGATTATCTATACACTATTTAGCGACATCAGTACATGTTTTGCCTATTATGGGGTTACGGTAATGTGATGTGGAGAGAAGAAATTGAGGACAGACACCGTAATGGTTCTACGACTGCGTTGGTAGCATCACCCCTTAAACTGGTAAGCCAGCGATGTCTGGACTGCAACCACAAGAACAGTGAGACCGGCTGCCGAAATTATTTTCAAAAAATGACTCTCCGACAATCAAGTTAGACGTCCGAAATCTTAGAGAGAAAAAATCTATATAATTTGATAGCAAGGTTGCACTTACCTCCCTGAGAACAACAGTGTTCTCTTTTATTTCTTAGCTTAGCGCGTGGCTCAACGTGCTAGCCTTTTTCGTCACTCGACAAATTGCAGCTTGGCGCGTGTTCGTACTCGCCAATTGCAGTGTCAGTGAGTAGGCGGCTGACCTAGCCATGCCCCTATGATGTGGCTAGTAGCTCATGATCAACTGTCAGCCTCTCCATTGGAGCGTGGGCTGTTAGAAGGAACTCTGACGTGCAAGTCACTTTTTATCCCCTGACATCCCTTGAGAATACCACCGGCAGTTATCCCTCGCCCAAGTTTTCAGTGCAGTTATTGCTCCGAGCTCGCTGAGTTGCGGCACCTCGAAGTAACGAAGGCCTTTGCTCGGACGGTACGTC
>BRYE01000030.1:3073610-3083610 GCA_030159115.1 Actinidia arguta var. hypoleuca | reverse complement strand
GACGATCCAAGATGAAGAGAGCTTAAAGGAAGGCCATAACCTAGAGGGTGAATTAAAGAAGAAGGATAAGGAGCTCGTCGCAATTATAGAAAAGCTCGCTGCTGCTACTAAGAAAGAAACTCTTGCTGCCAGAAAGCTCACAAAGGCAAATGTCGAGCTAGACAGGACTCGAGGAGAGTTATTCGAGCTCCAAAAAGTGGCCCAAGGCCCTATCTACCAGCGGGTCTTTGATCGTGGTTGGAATAGGGTTAGGTTATTCTATGACTGTGACGTAGCCCGGGAAAGATCAGATGCATATCACAAGGCTTGGCTCGCATGTCTTCAAAAGCTTAGGACGCCTCCTAAACATTTTGCATGGGCTACAACGAAGCCCCCGATGTCTTTCTCGAACCCGCCTGAGCCTTACTTACTCATCTACCTTCTGGGCTTTGACAATAAGGAGTATGCCAACTGCCCTGCAGAGTAAGATGAAACAGCTGATGGAGGGGCTGAGGTAGATGTGCCCGAGGTAGAGATAGGAGTGGAAGAAGTCCAAGCTGAGGGTGGCTCACATAACCTCCCCGAGATGTAAAATGTCTTACTACAACGTAAGGGGGTTAGTCCTGATTTTTTAATCTTTGTAAATAATTTTTATGAACAACTTTTGAATACTTTCCTATATAAACTTTGTATATATAAAAAGCTTTCCTTTTCTTAGCTCAGATTACCTCAACTTTTGCTATAGCATATATTTGTCTCTTTTGCATTACATTTTGAATGTTTAGGACAATCATGAGCTCGGTGATCAGGTAGCTTAAAGACCAAGTCGTGCACATGCCTTAGCAAAAATCTATTGTTTGCATGCCATAATCTAGAGATTGATTTTCTTTAGACTTGTCTTGTGAATGATCTGAATACTCTTGAGCTCGGTAATCAGGCAGCTCAACAAGCAAGTTTTACTCATGCCTTAGCAAAAATATATTATTTGCATGCTATATAGCATAGATGATATATTTCTTCAGGCTTGCTTTGTGAATGTTTAGAACATCTCAAGCTCGTGCTTAGCAGTTCGGCGACTAGTCTTGCACTTGATTTAGGACATCTCAAGCTCATGCTTGGGCAGTTCGACGAATAGTCTCATGGTTGTATTAGGGCATCCCAAGCTCATGCTTGAGTAGTTTAGAGAATAGTGTTGCGCTAGCATTAGGACCTCCTGAGCTCGGTGCTTAGGCAAACAAGGATTGCATCTCGATTAAAATTCAGACTAGGAAAATTTTGTATTAAGAAAAATTTTCAAAAGTAAGGTTTTGGCATCAAAGTATGAAACTTCTTAAAGCCAACCTATAAACATTTTAGAAACTTGTAAGTCAAACTTTTAAAATGATCAGACTCTATTTGAATAACCCTAGACAGTCATAATCTTTTAGCAAATAAGTGCAGAAAACAAAAAAGTTTGATATAAATATTTGTAATATTTCTAAAAGCAGAGCAATTTAGTATAAAACATGTACAGTTTTTTTGTAAATAAGCTCGGTATGGAGAGAAGTTACATTTTTAATTATAGTATTTTCTCAAGTTTTTGGAGTTCCAAGGTATCGGGAGTTGCTTGCCATCCGTACTAGTGCATTTTTCCTTCATTCATCGGTAAGGTTGAGGTTACGAGCTAAGATCTCTGCATTGTGATTGCCATCATATGCTTTGGTTCGTATTGTGGGTAAACCAAACTCCAACGGGATTACAACTTCGAAATCAAAAGTCAAAGAATAAGGCATTTCGTTCACTACTTTTCGTGTTACAACTTCAAAATCAAAACGTTCGAACCATTTGCCTTTGGCTTTTTCAAGCCTCTTTTTGATTTCTCTCATTATTGTTTTGTTGGTTGCCTTAGCCTTCCTGTTGCATTGCGAGTAACTCAACATTTAGTTATAGAATTTGATCTTGAGCTCATCCAACATCTTTTTGACTTTCTAGCCTATGAATTGCATTCTATTGTCTGATACAAATTCTCTAGGGATGCCGAACCTTGATAGGATGTTTTTTCATATGAACCTGATTGCATCTGCATCCCTAATTTGGGACAGTAGTTCGACTTCTACCCATTTGGTGAAGTAGTTCGTGACTGTTAGTAAAAAAATTTATTTCTTGGAACTCGGGGCAATACCCCCATGATGTCCATCCCTAATTGAGAAAAGGTTCATTGACTGGTGAGTGGGTTTAAGTCCCTAACTTGTTGATGAATGAAAATGGAGAAAAGTTGACACTTTGAACATTTGCGGAATACATTAGGGCGTTTTTTGGTATGTAAGGTCACCAATACCCTTGAGTTAGAGCTTGGTGGGCCAGTGATCTACCCCTGGAGTGTAATCCGTAAATTCCTTCATGAATCTCGAATAAAAAGTCTTTAACCAAGCCCGGGTGAACGTACTACAGGTAAGGTCCTGAGTAAGATTTTTTGTACAAGTCTCATGTGAGGGATATCTAGAATCGTGCTTCCTTTACTCAGAGCTTTTGTGCTTACCTTTTGTCTTCTGGAAATTTGTCATGGCATAACAATTCTAAAATTGGGTTCATTTAGCTTAGTCCCAACTCAGTGTTTCTTAAGACAGATTCTTGATGAGTTTCATATTTGGGAACTGAGATTAGATCAACTACGTTTCTCTATCCTGTTTCTCCTTTGAATACCAACGCCAAGCCTGCCAGTGCATCTACATGAGACTTTAAATCCCTCCATACTTACTTGATCTTGACTACTCTGAACTTTGTGAATAGGGTCTTGGTAATTGCCAAGTACTTAGCCATTCTAGCTCCCCGTGCTTCAAATTTGCTATTGACCTGGTTGACCACCATTTTTGAATTGTTGAATATGTGGAACTCAAGAACCATCATCTTGTTGGCGGACCAAAGTCCAATAATGAAGTCTTCGTACTTAACTTCGTTATTGGTTGCAGAGAAATTTAGCCTAAGGTAGTGCTAAAAAATTGCCCCCTCAAAACTTTTCAATACAACGCCAGCTCCCGCACCTAGGCTGTTGTTTGCTTCATCAACGTACATTCTCCAGGCCATGGAATGATCGATCTGAAGTGGTTCCTTGCGAACCTCAGGAACCTCAGTGATATTTTTGGACGCAAGTGATTCTGCACCTTGAGGTAGTTCCTTGCTAACCTAAGGACCCTCAAGTGTTGGCTCAGTTAGAACTGATGTTCTTGCTGAGCTTTCTCCTTCCCTGCATGCAAACTCGATGTAGCCCAATTTTGGACTCGTAGTTCAGGGTGAAAACTCAATAACAAAATTAGCCAAGACTTGTCCTTTGATTGCTACTCTTGGAAAGATTTTTATGTTTAACTGTCCAAGCTCGACAACCAATTTGGATAGTCATCTGGAGAAGTCCACTTTCATTAAAATATTTTTGAGCAAAAACTTAGGTTATGTTTGTTACTGTTTATTTTCTATTTTTCTATTTAATTTATATTTTTATGTTTAACTGAAAATAAAAACTTATATGTGTTGTTATTACTACCACTATTTTTGAAAATAGTGAAAATAACAAAATGATGATTTTGTTTTGTTTACAAAAATTTTCCATCCACATCCCTCTCATTCAACCCTCCCACCTCCACCTCCACCACCAACACCAACGCCTCCTCCACCAACTCCTCCACCAACACCTACTCCATAATCTCCGTCTCCACCACCACCGCCACCATTTTTTTAAATAGTTTAAAAAAAGGTGAACATAAATATATTTTTAGTTTCTGTTTTATAAAAAATTAAACAAAACTAAACAAACACAAAAAATAGAAAAGTAAAAACATTACCAAACACCCCCTTAGTATACACGACGATTGGATGTGCTTGAAAATAGTGCATGAGTTTTTGTATAGTAATAACCAAGGCCAATACCAGTTTTTTAAGTAGTACGTAACTCATTTGGCAATCCGTAAACGCTTTGCTGACAAAGTAGATCGGACGCTGCTCTCCATTTGCCTCCCTTAGCAACATCAAGCTAACGGCATGTTGAGACAGCAAGGTAGACATAGAGCAATTCTCCCTCATCTGGGGTGGAGAGAAGTCGTGGTTTGGTTAAGTACTGTTTGAACTGTTGTAGTGCAAATTCGCACTCGTTATTCCATAAAAAAAATGCATTTTTGTGAAAGAGTTGAAAAAATAGACGACATTTATCAAAAGACTTGCTAATGAATTGATTAAGTGTAGCTGCCATTCTAGTTAGTTTATGCACCTCATTTGCATTCTTTGAGCTCATAAGGTCGTTTATTGCCATAATCTACTCTGAATTTGTCTCGATCCCTTACCAAGTTACTAAATGCCCCAGGAATTTGTTAGAGCTTACTCCAAAGGCGCACTTAGTTGCATTCAGCCTTAACTTGTGCTTTTCAAGATCTTGAACACCTCGGCGAGTTCCTTCAAATGGTCTGACTCTTTTCTGCTCTTGACCACCATGTTGTTGATGTAGGCATCCATGGGTTTACCCATAAGATGCCTGAACATCTTGGTGGTCATTCTTCGATAAGTGACACTAGTATTTTTCAACTTGGAAGGCATGACTTTGTAGAAGAATATGTCACGGTGGGTAAAAAAGACAGTCTTTTCTTGATCTAGCTCGTGCATAGCTATTTGGTGGTAGCCTCAATAGGTATTTAGAAAACTCATCTAGGCGTGTCTGGATGTTAAATCCACCAATTGGTCAATCTTTGACAAGTGGAAGTAGTCCTTCGGACAACCTCAGTTGAGACTTGTGAAATAAACACACACTCTCCACTTCTTATTCTTTTTCTTTACCACGACTGTCTTTGACAGTCAGCTCGGATAAAGAACCTCTATGATAGCACTTATCTCCTTTAGCTTTTTGACTGCATCCACATGCTCGGCTACAGATCTTCTTCCCTGTTGTTTTACTAGACAAGCTTCAGGAATGATGTTAAGCTTGTGTTTAATGAAGATGGGGTCAATCCCTAGAATCTCGTACAGAAGCCATGCGAAGACCTCAATGTTTGATTTTAGAAACTTGATGAGCTCAATTCTCTCTCGCTTTTTCAAGTTTGAACCAATGAGGAAGTAAATGCCCAAGCTTGGATCATCGAGTTCATAGAGAATAAGGTCCTCCATGACTTTGCCCTTAGGGAGCCTGTCAACATCTTCCAGGAATTTCCTCTCCTCTTCCCGCAGCTGCACTTCTTTCATGGTTTACTTAGTGCTGAATGTGGCAAGGTAGTACTTTCTGAATGCCACTTGGTCTCCGTAATTTTCCTCACCCCAGGGGCGGCAAATTTGTTGACCTTGTGCACATGAAATTAACTCCCTTCATCCTATGTAACCAATCTCTGTCAACGATTGCATTATGGGAGAGGGAATACTAGCTTGGACATTGAAAGTTATGGTTCCCAAGGGTCAATGAGCTTGAGCATTGAACTCAACTAAAAGAGCTCGGGCCGGCTTTAAATCAGCCATATACAATTTAGGTTGTTTAAAAAAATTGTAATATATAACCTCAACCGAATTGCCAGTGTCCACCTGGATTCACTTTACGTCGTAGTTGTGGACCCGCAATTGGATGACCAAAGGATTGTTGTGGGGGTGTTAGACCCGCTTAAGATCTGCCTTGATGAATGTGATGCTTCCTAGCTCAGATATGCCCTCCCTTGGCCTCTTTGCTGCTAGTTGGACTTAGAGTACCTCGTGCATTTGTTCGACAATGCGGATCTCCCCTGGATCCTAGTTGATTAAGGTGGTTTGGTCCCTCAATTAGTTGGATAGTCCTGAGGGGGAGGACTTCTTCCAAGGCATCATCATTTTCTTCCATATCTCGGTCAAACCTGGGTTAGGTCTGACTTCAACTTCCTCTGCATTAATCTTTTCCTGATCAATGAACTCTTTCAACTGCTTGACCTGAATGAGTTAATCTAGGAAAGTCTTCAAGGCTTTTCAATTCTCTATTTTGTGCCCTCTTTTCTCGTGGAAGGAACATTTTCACCCCTAATTATGTTCCTTGAGATCTCCTCCCATGGGAAGTGGATTTTTGTAGTATGCTTGTCTTAAATCCTGGTGAGGAATTTATAGATTGGTTTCTTGAAAACTACAATGATTTCTTGACTCATTTTTTGAATGAGCCCTCTTTCTTAGAGGATGTTCCCAAAGCTCGTTCTGCCTACCTAACATCATCATCCAATAAAGCATGCATCTCCACTCGTGTTATGAGATCTCAAAGGTCGGTTGGAGAGTTGAGTGTCAAGGCATCCCGTAGTTTCTCGATCAAGTGTGCCCGAGCTTGTAGCTGGCCACTGTGAACTCTTCTAAGCATTCCTCAATTTTATTATAGAGTTCTCAGTACTTCTTATTGGGTTTGATTTTTCATTGTACATGTTGAGTTTTGGACAACAACTTCTCCAGAGGTTCAATTCCCTTAATCTTAATTGCGAAAAGGTTTGTTACTTCGGGAGAAGTTGTTCCTTTGGTGTGGACCTGGTTGTCCTAGCTTTGTATTTCGCCGAGAGGATTGAGTTAGTAGTAGTTGCTGCTCTAGCGACCAACTTAGCTCGCAAATCCCTTTCTCCCCGACCTCGTTTGGCTTTAAGGTTTTGGCAAAAGTCTACGTCGGTAGTGGTTTGACTCAATGGTAATCTTTGTTTGCCCGATGCCATAATTTTGTTGTCACTTCTGCTCTCGAAATGAGCTTGGTTGCTCTTCAAGCCACCTTGAGGTGAGGGAGTTCTCGTCAAACTGACCTTACCTCGGATGATCCTTCACCAGCTCCGGGGGATGACATTTTGAAGTTATTGGACACCATGACATGCCTTAACTCTACCATCTATGTTGTCTTCTTCGCCATCAGGGGCTCATGTCCTGGCCTTTGCCCGGAGGGGCCCTTGGCTACCCTCTGAGCATCGGCCAGTAGTTTATCTCCCCTCTTAACCAGCATTCTAGGCATGAAAAAGTACTCCCTTTTTGGCTTCGTGATTACCTGTGCCGCCGTTCATGCTTTCGGATGCCATAAGAATTATTTATTGCAGATGTCTATGGTCGATTTCCCTAATACGACGCCAATTGTAATGTTCTTGACAAAAAGAATGGAAGAATGAAAATCAAAGATAGACACCTGCAGTAGCTAGTCAACAGATGACAGTGGCAGAAGGTTTCTAGATTGATCTTCAAGACAAAAATAGTGAGAAAGGCCACCGAAGTTGTCCTGTGATGGCTCTATGACAGTCACGTTAGTGACCGGAACTGTTTGGAGAGAGAGAGAGTTTATAGTTTGACTTAGTTGTTTTTGCTTACCTTTGAGAGGGAAAGGGTCTGGCCTTTTATAGTGCAACTCAGCACGTGCATGGATGCGCCAGCTAACATGTCAGTGAGTAGGCTGCTGACTAAATCATGCCCCTAAGGCATATATGGTACCTAGCCTATCACGTGTCAATGTTTGGATCTAGGCGTGCATGTGGCAGAGAAAACTTCGTTGTGCAAGTTACTCTCTGACGTGCCCTTGGGATTCCTTCGACTGTTGTGCGTCGATCGAGCTCTGGCACGGAGACCCCGCTGAACATGCTATAGAGCGACAGTTCGACAGCGATATTCGCCCTAACTCGGCCGGAGTTGATACTGAATATTTTATCTTATTACAAAGACCCTTCCTGCCCTTATTGTAAGGCACACCTTTAAAATGCTGTCCATCTTTTCTTGGCATGTAATTTTTTAAGACCTATATGGTTTGGCTCAGATCTTTGCTTATATATGCCTCACCCCGTCAAGCATATCCATGGCATACTGCTGGTTTTGTGGTTTACTCATACAATCTAGAGCACAATTCAATGTCAAACTCATTTTTTCTAAAATATCAACATTTCTTTGGTGCATTTGGAAAGCTAGGAATAACTTGATTTTTCAATCAAGTATTTCCTCCCCTTGGCAGGTACTATTCGAGGATTTTTACCTCAGTACATCCATTGCAAAAGTTCTTTCCCCACTCAATCACTCGTCCCTCCAATCTTTTACACCACCCAACCTGCATCACAATCCTCCTCCTTTTTCTCATACAAGGGCCTTGAGCTCAGCTCTGGATATAAGGCCCTATCGAGAGTGTTTTCTTTTATCCAAGTCTATGAACAACTGCTTCCCAAATCGCCAAAACGTTTTGAATGTTTTTGTTATCATTCATATAACTCTCTTCATAAATCGGTAGGGGTAGGTATCTTATTTAAACTGAGGTCCAGATTCGTTGGAACATTTATGAAGTTCCTAAGACGTGCTCCTATTGTGCCTCTCAGGGATGCTTTGAAATGGGCCTCTAAACATTCTTTTATTCATATTAACCTGTTTACTGATTTCATTTCTCTCTTTCAACAGCTAGAAAACAGGGATGAGATTCCAGTTTTAGCAGCCCATTGGTTCTATGACTTTTGATTTCTTTCCCAGTCACTACATTTTTTGCAGAATCACTTTATGTGGAAGGTCTATTTTGTATGCTGGTTCTATGGCCAAATTTTCAGCTTCATCTCGCATTCATTCAGGGGTGGATAACTCGTATCCTTTTGACAATGGATGAGGAAGGGAATTGATGGAATTTCAAATCTGTGGAAGACATTTCTACTGGATTTCTTCCAGCTGGTTTTCTTTCTTTTGCTAGAATGCCCATGGATTGTAATTTTCCATTCTAGTTTATGTTTTGCTAGGACTAGTTTTCTGGTTCTTTGTTTTGAGGGGGCTGTACTTTAGACTCATTTGTTTACGGTTTACTGCTATAACTATGAGGTTCTTTGCTTTTTCAAAAAAAATAAAAAATAAAACGTGGGTTTCGAGGGGGCTGTACGTAAGACTCATTTGTTTACTGTTATAACTATGAGGTTCTTTGCTTTTTCAAAAAAAATAAAAATAAAAAGTGGGTCAAAGCAAATCGTAAGCATAATAGCATTGGTCTACAAAATTAAGTAACAATTGATTAAGATCACTTACAAGGGCTTTGTCTATCACATGCTCTTAAGTAGTTAACATCCATCCCATTTGAGAAGAATTTACCCTAATTAATTTCACATGCAAAAAGATCAAGATTTTGGCTTTAGGTGTTTTTCCCTTTTTTCGTTTTTGGTTTTCGTTAATTGAAAACCTGCTTTGTGAATACAAATCAACTGAAGATGAGGTGAGAAATCTACCGCAACAAACAAGGGCGCTGTTGAATCAATTTGAACTATTGCACGAATTACCTTCAAGTTTCCAAAATCCAACCAAATTCAGCTCAAAGTATTATATACACTTAAACTGCGCATAAGCATGTGGTACTCAATGCCACTATTTAATTTGACACAGAATGCCGGCCTGCCAATGGGGCTGAGAGAAATTTCAACTGTCACAGTTATCCCTGAGCTGCCAATCTTTCCATTCCGCTTGGATTGGGCAAGCTGAATTGGACAACAGAAGACAAACACGAGTCAGGAAAAGAAAAAAAAAGGCAAACTAATTTACTTACAGATCAAAATTTCTAGAGGTGAGGAAAGGAAAGGAAAGGAAAGGAAATGTAAGAGAGAACACATCCCAAATATGAAGTGTCACTAACCTATTTCAAACTGCCAGGTATCAACTATACCAGGCAATGCACATACTTGCAGAGTATTATTGGGTCATTGAAGTGATTAATCCTTGTCTATTTCGTCACTTAGGCTGTGTTTGGATTAAGGATTTAGTGGAAGAAAAGGAAAAAGTGCATGGATCCAACAATTTAGATTTAAGCTTTTCTTTTAACTTTACAAATCCCTCCCTAAATCCTTCTTGATCCAAATACAGCTTTGGTGAACAAATGGGTGGCCTTCAAAGACTGACTTTAGCAAAACAAATGTGTTTCTATGAATGAGAGAACCATGGATTGTATTTGAATAAAGAATTTAAGGAGGATTTGTGGTGGAAAAATTAAAGTAAAGAGAACAGGTTATATCTGGACAATTGTATTTGTATCCATTAACTTTTCCTTTGCTTTCTTTTCCTTAACCAAATCCTTATCCAACCAAAGGCTTAGAAAACA
>BRYE01000030.1:3061110-3068610 GCA_030159115.1 Actinidia arguta var. hypoleuca | reverse complement strand
TGGTATTGGCAACCTCCTGAAGAACTGCTGAACTGCACCATTCAAGCCAGCCCCAACGTCCGCCCCAGCTTGCCCGAACTTGTTCCCAATATGGCCGAAACCTCATGAATTCCAGAATTATGGGTCGCAAGCCCAAAATCCTTTTTGGTAAAATTCTGGGTCAGGAAGTCAACTTCCAATAGCGTTGGTTTTTGAGGATTAGGCCACGGAAATGATGGTGGAGTTATGTGAGACTGAATTAACCCAGTGAATCCCTGGGGCCTGGCTAAGCCTATCCGCCAAATCTTGGCCATGCCTTTGCACCTCTTCCCATGCTTCAAATGATCTATCCACTGACATCTCGGTGTGATTGGAACTAATTCTTCAATTGATGATCTTACAAATCTTTCTAAGTTAAAAATACTCGGTGATGTATGAAACTGAAGTTGAAGGCCTCAAATAATATAACTGAGCAAATCGAACCTCAGTAGAAAATTCATCGTGTTTGAGCCCCAATTGAATCTCGAAATATGGATTATAGTCTGACCATATAACTAAATCACGGTCGCGGACCGAGACGCGGACGCAGTCGCAATATAACGGACGCGGACATCGCGGAGGTTACATAACAGGACGTGGTTATCGCGGTCGTAATTTTTTATTAGATGAGCAAATTTGTATAAAATGTATTGTTACGTCTAGTTTGACTTTAAATATAAATTGTACAATTATTTTAGATGATTGTAGATGAATTTTAATGTAACATTTAAAATGTATATAGTGTATTATATATATTATGTTTGTTTTTAAGTCATTTACGATATAAATTATTAAATTTTAAATAAAAACACAATTATCATTACAAAATTATAAATGTAAAATTAATTTCTTACCAATGAAACTTGAAAACTCCAAATTAATAAATTTTTTGTATAGATGATGTACTTTATGATTTATAAGGCGGCATTTAAATAAAGATTTTGGAAAAGAAAAAGGAAAAAAAAAATTAAACGATCCAAATACCTCAACAACTCCTTGATTCAAACATAGCCTTAAAAAACACCCAAAATAATTCACTATATTTTTATGGGTTTAAAATTTTAATTTTTAACTTCTTAAATAAAAAAATAGTAGAAATGAGTAACAACAAATCTATTTGTTTATTTTTTTGGGTGTGTTTGTATTTGACAGCCTCACAAATTTAACATTACGAAATAAATATAAATAAATACAATCAAAAAAAGGCTAACAACAAATTTGACATTTTTAAGGGCACATCACAACTCTCGACCAGTCACCACCAGCCAAAGAAAATACGACATCTACATAGAAAAATAAAATCAAACAATAATCCACCAATTAAACTCGTCTGTGACCTAGATAACTCACATCCTCGTAATAGTTAAATAAAATTAATATACTATATATTAAAGTTAAATACATAAATGATCCTTCAAATATATATTTTGAATCACTTTAATTCATCATAATTATTTTATTAAAATTACTCTTACTTTCATTTATTAATTTAAATAGCATTAAAGCTATGAACTATTTAAATACAAAATTAAATATATTGGCATAACATATCAAAAACTAAAATAAAACAAGTCAACACTCTCTTTGGAAGTCAATACATTGGGGATAACTCTCTCACCAAACTATTTTCTCTCCCTCCTCTGTAGTACTATTTTTCTCACTCCATTGTAGAGAGAACGAGAAGCAATCCAGCGGGAGATGACTTTAACACACTGGTCCTCGAATCTACCGAAGCCTCTTTCCACCCCTGTACTCCGCTGGACGTTCTCCACCGACACCATCACCGTGGAGACCAGTGTCCCTTTCACTGGCCATAACTGCTCGTCGACGACGCGCATCGTCATGACGACGCCAGCAGAGCTGATGTCCTTCTGCGACATGGCGACAATGCGGCGGATGGAGATCGTCGCGGACTCGCTCTACAAGGTGAAGCTGATCCGCGACAGAATCCAGATCTAAATTTCAAGTCTTAGATGGCCAGATCTGAGCTTCGGCGGTTCAAAACTTCAGATCAGTGAGTTGTGTACGTGTTTTGTTTGATTCTCCATTGTAACGGAGTGTAACGACCGTTACGGCGTGTAACGGACCGTAACGGCCGTTACGGGTGCGATTTGACTTTCTCCATTACAAATGTGGTGTAACCGTAACGTGGCCCGTCGTTACCATTACGTAATGGCCGTTACGGCCCATAACGGCCGATATTTAGTTCTATGAGTCTAACAGTCATCGCGAAGAAGATCTAGTTAAAGAATAGGCGAACAAAAATCGTTTCCCTCGGAAACTTACAAACGCGGGATCCTTAATTCAAACTTGGTTCTTCTGATGACCTCAGAAGTCACAAATTTTACGGGTCCAACGCTCGAACCTCCCAAGATGCGAAATTAGGGCATTGGATGTTTCGGAATTGAATTAGATGCTTAAGACGAAATGATATCGTAGCGTAAAAAGCTTCAAATTGGTTCGAATTGACAAAAGCAACAAAATTAGGTTTTGAATAAGCGATTGGGGTTTGAAAGAACAGGTCAAATTTGGGATATTTGAATGACTTTTTCTTGAGACTCACGCTCAAGTGTAAACTTTGGCAGGTCGTGTGATGTGGGGTAAATTCACCACTTCCCATATTAGTTATTCATCTCGACAAATGAAGTTTAGGTTGTCAATACTCACACTAAACTATGAGCAAGTCATAAGTTCTCCACCTTGCCTGAGGGGAGGATGATAAAGGAACTCCGTCTCTAATAGGAGTCTTTCTTCTTCACGACTCTTATAATTGAGGAATATTCTCCATATGGCAATCTTCCATTTTTACTCCAATATCTCCGGAATATACTTTCATACTTAGCCGTCCGAAGATCACGCCGTACTTTTCTTACACGACTCTTCATTCTTCAACTATAAAACGATAGCTCCCCTATTATGAAAATGTACGATTTAACTCTCTCACACAGGCACTTATAACTCTGCTTTTTCATTACTTAGCTTGTGTTAGTCTTGGTCTGATCTCCACGCCGGAGGATTTTTGAGTGGTCTCATCCCCGTCGGTTATGCTTATTCGTCTGCGCAGGTCATCCAAATGATTGCCGAAATCCAGTACCGAGGTGAGAGCAATTTAACTGTTGATTACTCGCCCCAGTTTTCTACAACAACAGTTTGGAGTCATTTGTGGGGATCCTATTATACCAGTGGAGATAGGGATGCCAAACTTCAGAAACTCAAATTTTGACAAGGAAAACAATGACGCCGAACTTAGGCTTATTCTTGATTTACTTGACGAAAGAAAGGAACAAGTCGAGATACGCCAAGCAACCTACAAGCAGAGAGTTAAACACAGATCTTTCCTACCAAGCGATCTAGTCTTGAGAAAAGTCAATTTATCTACAAATGAGCCTAACGCCGAAAAGCTCGTTCCTACGTGGGAAGGCCTTTACAAAATAGTCAAAATATCAATGCCAGGAACATATTGGCTAAAGAGCATGAATGGAAGGGCACTACCTCCCCCATGGAACGCTGAGCATTTGAAGAAGTATTACCAATGAATCTGTTGGTTGACATGAGAAGAGGATCACTTGTGCTGCGGGATGTTACCATTCTCATAATTGCAAGTCTCCATGTATGATTACAGTCATCAACCTAATTGTAATTATCATCAAGCTCTTTGAGACGAGCAATAAAATTTCTCTTATTTGTTTTTATCGTCATTATTCGCCAACGTTTTATATCGCCAATCGCAGAAATTTTATATTGCCGTTCAGCTCTATTGTCGCCATTATCAAGCACACTCATTCATTGCAAAATGATAAGACGTCTTGGTAGCCATTGTGGATATCGCCATTATCAAGAACGCCTATCTATTATAAAATAATAAGGCATCTTGATAGCTATTATGGATGTTGCCAATATCAAGATCGCCCATTCAATGAGAAATCAAATAATGATTCGGACAATGATAAGTCATCTTGATCGCCATAAAAGGATCACTTGATTAAAAATTTTGCCATGCTGCCTTTTAATGTTTGCATAGAATAAAATAACCCTACCCCATTTCAGATCGCCTGCTAATCAAACTAGTTTAAGGTTTGCCCTATTAAGTTGATCGCTTGAATTGTTTTTTCTCGCCTAAACTAAGATCGCCAAAATTATTTATTCATCGCCAGGATAATATGCCCAGAATAAGTTATCCACAAGGCAATAACCTCGCCACGCCATATAGTTTGCCAAAAAATATTAAGGGAGACGCAATTATTTAATTCGCAGTTATTTAACTGCCAGTTTCACTTCGTCAATTCATTAAGATTCTAATCGCCTTCATTCAGGTTGATTCATAATATTGCCAATACAACCAGAAGAAGCGCAATAAAGAAGAAGAGATACATAACAAGGAAGATTTTCATTCATTTAAAGGGTTACAGCTTGCCATTACAAATAAAAAATAATAATAATAAAATAAAAATAAACATATATAGATACAAGTGTTTAGGGAGAACGGGGTTGGTGTCACCCTTCTCCCCATTTTCCTCCTTGTTCTCCTTTTCTCTCTCTCCTCCTCCTCAAGTAGGTCGTGATCGAGGCCCATGCCTTCAAGGTCTATGGCAAGATCAAGATGATGGCGGCAAAGCTGCCGTATCAAATCCCTTGCCGAAAGACTTGGAGGCAGCATCTTCAACAACCCCCTGAAACTCAGACGAAGATTTGAACTCCTCCACGACAAACTTTTTGGATAGAGCCACACTTTCCCTCAACTCCACCACCAGAATCCCTGACTTCGCTAGCTTATCATCAATGGCGTCTCAATCTTCCTTTATTTTGGTCAGCTCGTCGATAGCCTAATGCTCCCGGGCTCAAGCCTCGGTCAATTTTTTTTCCAGTTTGCCCGCCAGCATCTAGACGTGGGACACCTCACCCTCTAGAGATGCGGCCCGACCTTGTTGAAGGGTCACCTCTTCCCCCACTTCCCTGCTCTGCACAGCAGGGAGGACCTAGCCGATACACAAGTGTTTGCTACAAATAAATTTTAAAGGATGCCCTAAACCAAAGAAAATATCAAGGAAAAAATCAAGATCGGAGCCGAGATAGTACCTGGCCGATAACATGGAAGATCCTTGTGGCCGTCTGATCCAGAGTTAGCTATTCCACCTTCTCCTTGTCCAGCGGGCGGAATCACTCCACACAAAATCTTCTCTACTCCAGAAGGATTGCTCAAAATAGAGGCCTTAGGCCCTAGGACGGTACCAAGGCTGGCCAAGGTACCCTCCTCGGGCTTTGAGGCAAGAGTGGCTCTTGAGCTTGCCACGTTGCTGGTTTTTACCTTCTTCTTAGTCTCAGGCATCGGTGCGGCCTCTTTCCTCTTAGAGCTATCAACAGCCTCACCCTTCTTGTTAGGCAAGTTGGTGGAGTCCTCTCTCGAGCATTTCTCACCAATCACCATCCTCTTCGCTGGGATGGACCTCCCCATCGAGCTTTCGCCTTTGGATTCCTCAACCTTCTGGTCGAGCTTCTTCAAGCTGATTCTTTTTGACATCCCTACAAAATGAAAAACACTTTAAAAAGAATAAAGACTATATCATCCAATCTGAGCTCGAAAGGCAGCCATGATTCTAACATAGCTCCCAAGCTTGAGCCCGAGCTCAAGAAGTGAGAACTCGAGCCCAACCTGCCTAACTCCCTAGCACCGAAAGAAGGTCGAACCTTTGCCCCCCAGATCAATAGCAAGACTTGATTAAGGAGGCAAGATAGAATCCTATCTGTCATCCTAATTATTCATATCTACTCTATTGAGATGTCTCAAGAGGGGCCACCTCGGGGGTGTTCATCTCAGAAATGACAAGACTCACCCACGTTGCCCGAAGAGGTAGATGCACCATCTGTAGGTCGGCCCTCGCCTGTATTTCCAACACCATATGCCATGGATTTAGGAAGGCCGAAACTCCTGTGGAAAGACTTGGATTTAAGGAGTGTTAGGACCGAATAGAGCCATTTTCCTCTATCGAGCTCAAGATATTATCAAATTTTTCTAGCTCATCCTCAAACAATCTGAGTAGACCATCATAGAGTTTACCTAATGAACATGTCAAATGATTATTACTACTTGAACACTTAAGAATGAAAAGAAAAACCTAGTAAGAATTGAGACCGACCTGGTATACCTCATGACATTGGGACTCTTAGAGCCCCCAGCTTCTTGAGGAATTCCTTCAGGAAACTTTCAGTCGTCTCTCGAGATGAAGAAAAACTTTTTCTTCCATCCCTTGATGTTGCTGGGATATCCCCTGAGCAAGGTCTTCTTCGACCTCGCCTTAAAGTACACTCATCCTTGATCCGGCTTCAGATTCTTATTAAGGATAAATAGGTTCCTAAACTCAGAAAAAGGAGAGGGCGTACTTGTGAGCTCGCTACAACACTATTGCGCAAACAACACTCTGTCATGCATTGAGAACAAGCTGAGCAGGACAAATGTTGTAAAATTTTAAGATCATCCTAATTGTAGGGTGAATGGGGAGGCGAAGACTAGATGAAAGGCAGCCTCATAAAAGGCCACCTCACCAGGGCAATCAGAATCAATAGTTTCGCCCCACCTCAGGAAGTCTTATTTGAACGTTTAATGGAATAAAGCAGGACTCCCTAAGGCGATCTAAATCGTCTAGGGTCATGATATTCTCTTACTTCTCGAGTGAGGGAAGAGGGATTCCTGGGGACTACCCTCTGAATTAGAGAAATCTCTCCTAGGCGAAGAGGTAAGTATGCTGACCTCGTCCGTCATGTATGAATGGTAAGAAATTTTCCGAATCTCCTAGGTCGGTTCTATTGGACATACACAACGAAAACAAAAGTAAAAATTAAAATGAGTTAACACTTACTAAGCTAAGGGCGAGGAGGCGATCACGAGCGAAGGCGAGGTAAAAATTGGAACAGGAACAACAGATCGACAATAGAAATAAAACTCTATTTATAAGAAGTACTAAGGGTTGAGATCTATCTACTCCAACGGATAAGATCACGCGACGCTTCGAGTTTCGAGCTCATAAACGCCGTTCCCGCCAAAATGTCATTCTGCCATTAAAGCACTCCTACACGTGTACGCCTATGGAGGCTTGCTATCATTGCATGTTAACATCATTAGAATTAAGTCATTTGATCTCCTACTTGAGGATCCCTACTGTTCCATCTTGGCATCTTGAGTAGGAGGGCTACTGATGTGGGGTAAATTCACCACTTCCCATACAAGTTATTTTTCTCGCCAAATGAAGTTCAAGTTGCCAATGATCACACCAAACTATGATCAAGTCATATGTTCTCCACCTCGCCTAAGGGCGAGGATGATAAAAGGTTGCCCAAAGACTCCGTTTCCAAGAGGAGTCCCTCTTCTTTACGACTTCTATAATTACGGGATATTCTCCATATGGAAATCTCTCATGTTTACTCCAATATCTCCGCGATATACTTCTATACTTAGCCATCCAAAGATCACGCCGTAATTTCCTTACA
>BRYE01000030.1:3046110-3058610 GCA_030159115.1 Actinidia arguta var. hypoleuca | reverse complement strand
TTTTTTCTGTTCTTCTTGACTAGAGGAGTCCAAAAAATATAATTTTTTTTTATCTATTTTGAAAATTATTTTTATTCCAAAAAAATAATTTTACCCTTTTTATAGGTCGTGGAATCACTATTTTCATTTACAAATTCAAACGGATGTGAACGGACTATGTTGCAATTGTCTTCAAAGTTCAGGATTAAATATGTTCAAATTAAAACACGAGTTGAAAGTGAAATCATATAAAAGTTGACTAATATAAAATTAAAAGTACCTTTTTTTATGTTTCTATTTTGGGCGGTAAATTCACTAAATTGTGACTCACTAGGACATATGAGATGTCTTCAGAGGTCGTAATAATTTGGAAGGCTCTGAAGGAAGGCTAACTATACATAAATGTACTTACGGATATCGATCGAACTATATTGGCTTGATTTATTGATAAATATTAGTAATAACAGACATGCGGTGCGCTGAATCAAGTGAAAAAGAAAAGTGATTTGCCCTAACAGTTATAAAAGCAAACACAAAAGAGCCAAAACCCACAAAACTAGCTAGCTCTAATAGACTAGCACTGAAAGCTACAAAGCCTCAAAACGAGCTAGCAACTCATTTTTTTATACCTAGAATATTCGTTCTCTTCCTCTCCAAGACTCCATGTGCATGCAACAGTGCTCTGTTTCTCATAGAAAAATTACTCTACCCCTTCCTTTATTTTTCAATTCTATCCAATCTGATTGGACGTAATGGTTGAGTTAATTGAAGCAAGAAGAGCAATGGTGATCATGAATTGAAGCAATATATTTGGAATTTTAGTGCTCTGTGTTTTTTGTTGTTCTAGGGTTTTAGTTTGGATTTTGGAATGACTGTTCTAGGGCTCAGTGTGGAAGTAAGAATAGAAGAAATAATATTGTAAAGGTGGATATGCAAAATAGATAACGTTGTTGTAGGAGTGTATAGTAAAAAAGTTGTTAGTTAAAGTAAAAAAAATAAATGAGATTTTGAGTAATTATTTGAACTAGTATTGCCGGAGAGGTACGGATCTAACAAGTGACCAACATAGACTCTGTCTAAGTAGCTCCTACACCAAACTAAATCAAAATTTTATATTTTTAAGATTCTTTTTACAAGAAAAGTTATAAAATATTAAAACTTTAGTTAAATTTTAAAAAAAAAATCATCAAATAAAAAAAAATTACTTTTTTTAAACTGATTAGAATTCTTATATTTTATTATTCATCTTTCTAAGAGGAACTTAAAAAGTATAAAAATTAACCGACGGAACTAAAATATTAAAAAAGTTCATTAAGACGAAATTTAGAAACCTACAGAGCTAAATTAGCCAGCCACCCCTAACAAGACCGAAGTTAATTGCTAACTTTTTAAACCCTGTTAGATAAAGTTATATGTACTCTAACAGTCTAACCACTAAGACGGTATGTACAAAATCAAAATACTTCAATTTTATCTGAAATTGGGCTTAAAAAAGTGACGACATTGCTAAAGCCCCCACGGTAAGATTATTACGTCAAGTTTGTTAAACACTTTTTTTTGTATTATATATATATGGAGTTGATTGAGTTTTAAAAATAAGCTTGACTAATCTTTTAGCTAATCCCAAAATTAAAAAGAGCTCACTGAAGATTCAACAAATCCCAAACTACTTCTTCAATTTATCTGAAATTGGGCTTAAAAAAGTGACGACATTGCTAAAGCCCCCACAGTAAGATTGTGACGTCAAGTTCGTTAAACATTTTTTATGGCTAATTTAGCAAAGCCAAAACAACTTATAAATTTAATTTTATTACAATTCCTAGTAAAAAATGTATGAACTATTCATTTATTATCTATATTTTTATTGTTTTTCCCAATAGGGAGGCGAATAGATTTACTGTTAAAAAAATACTAATTAAAATAAAATAGGTGAAATTACCTCTGGGTCCATTGTATTCGAAAAGCAAATTGATAGTCCAAAAAAATAAAGAAAGAATTTGCATCTCCTAAGCTTGCCTATCTATTTAGGGTGAAATACATTGACCACCTCTGAGATTTCATGTTAATACATAAAGTACTCCTGACATTTAAAAAATTACAATAACCTCCCCTGAGGTTTGCATTTAATACAGATGCCTCCCTGATATTTAAAAAATTACACTGACCACCCATGAGGTACCGGGTTAATACACAAAGCACCCCTGGGGTGGTCAGTGTATTTCAGAGGTGCTTTGTGTATTAATCCGAAATCTCAGGGGTGGTCAGTGTAATTTAGGAGAAATATGTTATAAATTTCAAACTTCAGGGGAGGTCAGTGTAATTTTTCAAACGTCAGGAGGATTTTGTGTATTAAATACAAACCTTAGGGGAGGTCATTGTATTTCACCCATCTATTTACAAGTCAACCCTGTCGGGTCCCCAAACACTTTGGAGGGATGTAATTCGTCACGATCCAAATCTCCCGCTAGCCCCAGCATAATAGCGTTTGACAAGGGGTAAAATCCTCGCCTATTAAAATTATCTCCAGAGAATGATTTGGCCCGAGGTGAATAAGTCGCCACATTGTCTGCAAATGATCATGTTGCCAATGTCTCTTAGGGTCACCACTCAATGTGTTTGAGCTTCCTAAAACACAATTCATATCCTCCCAACATCCCAAATCGCCAATTTCAAGTAGTTTACGTCGCCACAATTTTTAGGCCGAGGTAAACTTGAGACTTCATCTTCACTAGCCTCATATAGTTACGGTACCATCTCCATTTGACATCCACCACCAATTACGCCACAGTCCTCGGCCACAACTTTCTCATTTGGTCACCCGATGATTACGTCGTGATTACCTCACACGTCTGTAAACTCTCTATCTATAAAAGGTCACTCACCATCCAACGAAAATGGGTAACCACATTCTTACTCCTTGAGCTATTGCCATATGATTTATTTGTTGTACTTTGTCTAGCAAATTCATCTCAGTCTCATCTTCACGCCAGAGGGATTTTGAGTGGCCTCACCCCGGCCGGTGACGTTTGCTTCCTTGTGCAGATCATTGAAGTCAACACCGAGCTTCTAGAGCAATTCTAACTATTGGTGGCTCATTTCAGATTTCTACCACAATAGTTTGGCGCCGTTTGTGTGAACGACTGTTCTCGATACTCTATGCACCTACGTAGCCGCTTATTACCTAGGCAAAGTACCAGTAGCCTTTTAGATAACAGAGCACATCCAATGACAAATGTTGGCCAAGCTCCAGATCTCGAGGGCATTCATCATGAAATATATGCAATTGCTAAACAAATAAGGATAATAAATGAGATAAATGCCCGTCTAGTTTAACACCTCGCCATTAATAATCCACCTCTTGTTGCCGCCCTCATCCCTAAAAATGCTGGTCGATCTTGCCATTCTCACCAGTCGAGTGACCAGGATTCGTTTAATCGTCAGAGTGCTAGTTAGGGATGCTCCACAAGGAGTCGTCAATGCCGGTTTGCAAGGCTACACTTTAGACGATGAATAAGTTCTGAGGTGTCTAAATCCCAATTGTTTAACAGAACTCAGAATACGACAGGCGAGGAGACTCGAAGACAGGGAAAATCACCTTATCGGGATGACAGTATGCACAGGCGCAGCGATAAATCCACTTACATAAAATTCAAAGACCTGGATGCCCGAATCGACGCTATAAATATCAGTATAAACGCTCCAGTCACAGTGGATGCTTTGATAAAGCAAATAGAGCCCCCGTTTACTAAGAGAGTAATGAGAGTCAGGGTCTCGTCCTGATTCAAACTACCTTCTCAGCTAGGAGTATATGAGGGAAAGACGGATTTAATGGATCACTTGGACTCGTACAAAAACCTAATGATGCTCCAGGGATATTCAAATGAGGTGATGTGTAAGGCTTTCTCGACGACTTTGAAAGGGCCAGTAAGATCATAGTTTAGGAGGTTGTCTCCTAGAACCACTGACTCGTTTAGCGACTTGAGTATGCTTTTTGTCGCCAATTTCATGAGTTGTAGGGTTAGGTAGAAAGACATTTCCCATCTCTTCACAGTTCACTAGAAAATATGGAGAGAGCCTAAAAGACTACGTCAAGCGATTTAATCAGGTTGTCCTAGAATTAGAGGATCCTAATGATAAGGTCATAGGAGGCAGGGAAAGGAGGATCAAAATAGAAAGGAATTGGATACGTTGCGAACGGACTATATGGGTGAGCTAAAATTTAAGAGGTTCGAGTGAGATGCTAGGAGGCGAATTAATAAACGACATCCTCGCACTCCTCCTCGCCGAACCGATATGATGCTGCCTCCCTTCAACTCCCACATTGCCTCCTATCTCTTCACGATTCACCAGAAAGATGGAGAGAGCCGAAAGACTATGTCAGACAATTTAATTAGGTCTTCCTGGAAGTAGAGGATCTCAATGATAAGGTCATAATTACGGTGATGTTGGCAGGTCTTCGTCTAGGACCACTGTTTAATTCCCTTACCAAAAGCATCCCTGAAACCTTATCACCATTCTGGGGTAAAGCCGACAAATACATTGCAGCTGAAGAGGTTGCAGAAGCCAAACGTAGGAGGCAAGGAAAGGAGGATCAAAATAGAAAGGAACCAGATACGCTACGAATGGACTATAGGAGCGAGCTAAAACTTAAGAGGTTTGAGTGAGATGCTAGGAGGCGAATTAATGAATGGCGTTCTCTCAATCCTCCTCGCTGAGCCAATATGATGCTGCCTCCCCTCAACGCCCACATCTCCCAAGCACTCATGGAGATCAAGAATGAAGAATTTGTGAAGTGGCTTGAGAAGATTAAGACCAATCCCCTCTTGAGAAACAAGAACAAATATTGCGAGTTTCACAAAGATCATGGGCATAATACGAATGAGTACTTTTAATTGAAGGAAATAGATAGCCGATTTGATCGAGAGATGATACTTGAGAAAATTCATAATTGATCGCCCAAGGCCAGACTCGCCCGATAGAGGATACACTGACAACATGCCGACTTCAGGAGAGATCCAAACTATCCATGGGTGATTCAGAAAAGGGATGATTCAGAAAAGGGAGGATGTTCAAATTCATCTTGGAAAAGGCATGCTCAAGAGGCGAAGGGGCAAGTAGAGGAAGAGGTCTATAACCTCTCCGCACCCATGGCTAAAGATCTCCCTTTCATTCCCTTCACAAACGAGGATCTGAGAGGCTTGCATCTCCCCCACGACGATACTTTGGTAATATCTGTGACAATCACCAATTTCAACATTCAAAGGATCCTAATTGATAACGGGAGTTCTGTCGACATTTTGTTTGTCTCGACATTTGACAAAATGAGAATTGGGTGAGACAGACTCCACCCATTTCATACACCCATGGTCGGATTTGGGGGAGGATCAATACACCCCCTCGAATGGCTTAAATTGCTTTTGACTTTGGGAATGGAGCCCCACCAGACTATAGTATGGCAAGACTTCATCGTCATAGACTATTCTTCACCTTACAATTAGGTCGCCCTACATTGGGAAAAATCAAGGCCATCACCTCTACCTGTTAACTAATGATGAAGTTTCCTACTTCCATGGGGATAGGTGAGGTAAGAGGCAATCAAAAAGTGTAGAGGCAATGTTTCATGACAACAATTAAGACAAGCACTGCAATGAAACCAGGCGCCAAATAACAACTACAGATTGATGATGCTGAGATAGATGGCTTGAGAGACGAGATAGATGATCCTTTATTAATCCTCGAGATATGAAAAACACCAAGCCATTGGATAAAGTGACCCAAATCTTCATACACCCTGACCATCTGATCATCATGTGATGATCAAAACCGAATTAACTAAAGAGTTACGAAGTGCCTTGGTAGAGTTTTTAAAGAAGAACTATAACGTATTTGCATGGTCGCAAGGCAACGTCCCAGGAATAGATTCTCATACCGCCGTTCACAAGCTTTTTATTAACCTTGATCATCCTCTGATTTGCCAAAAAAGAAGGAAGTTCGCCCCAAAAAGTTTAAAGGTCATAGAGGACGAGGTGTCCAAACTCGTCAAAGCCAAAATCATCAGAGAATCCCATTACCCAAATTGGTTGGCCAACTTAGGAGGGTATGCGTTGATTTCACCGATCTAAACAAAGTCTGCCCTAAAGACAACTTTTCTCTCCCAAAGATTGATCTAATAGTTGATGCAACCTCCAAACATGAACTCCTAAGTCTCATGGATGCCTTCTCTGGATATCATCAGATTAAAATGCATCCTCCCGACATCGATAAAATGTCACTCATCACGAAAAGATGACTGTATTGTTACAAAGGCATGTCCTTTGGATTGAAGAATGCACGAGTTACGTACCAAAGGCTAGTCATTAGGATGTTCAAAGAACAAATTGGGAAAACAATGGAAGTCTACATTGATGAGATGCTAGTAAAAAGCCTCAAAGCTTACATCGCCCACTTAGGAAAAATGTTTAGTATCCTTCACAAACATCGCATGATGCTAAATTCCTCCCAGTGCATCTTTGGCATATCATCGAGAAAATTTGGCTTCCTATTGACCAATCGGGGAATAGAAGCAAATCCCGACCAAATTCAAGCCCTCCTCATGATGAGCTCACCCAAAAATGTTCGCAAAGTACAATGTTTGACTGTGGGAGTGGCTGCTCTCAACATATTTGTTTCAAAATCGGCGAAAAAGTGTTTACCATTTTTAAAGATTCTGAGAAAAAAATAAGGCATTCGAATGGACGAGTGAGTACGAGTTGGCATTCCAACAGCTGAAAAAATATCTGGGATCGCCCCCTCTACTCACAGTTCCCAATATAGGCGAGAAATTCATCCTATACCTATCTGTGTCGCCCACCACGGTGAGTGCCGTGCTCGTCAAAGAAAAGGACAAAGTTAAGAAACCAATATACTACGTCAGCAAAGTCCTTATAGGGGAAGAGACCAGATACCTAAAAATCGAAAAGCTCACTTATGCACTCCTAATCGCAGCAAGAAAGCTCCGTCACTATTTTCAAGCACACCCTATTATTGTGATTACAAATTAGCCCCTCAAGAAAATTCTCCAACAGCCTGACACCTCTGGACATTTACTTAAGTGGTCCATTGAGTTAAGCAAATTTCACATCGACTATCGACCAAGGATGGCAATCAAGGCCCAAGCACTTGCCGATTTCATAGCTGAATTTACATACTATATCGCTCCAAATCCCGAGACCGAGGTCACCGAGGAGTAGGAGATCGAATATAGTGACATCACTGAATGGTAGCTATTCGTGGATGGATTGTCCAACCAACATGGTTGTAGTGCTGGCCTCCTACTCCAAACCCTTCAAGATAGAAAATGGATTATGCCATACGCATTGGGTTCAAAGCCACCAACAAAAAGGAAAAATATAAGGCTCTCCTCGCTAGATTGAGGGTCGTGATGGAGTTAGAAGCGAAATCCTTGGACGCTTATAGTGACTCTCAGCTCATGGTGAATCAAGTTCAAGAAGATTACCTCGCCAAAGATCTCCGTATGTTGGCATATTTGGATGAGGTGAAAGCCATGGCGATGAAGATTAAAGATTTTAGAAACTGTCAAGTTCCCCGAGAATAAAACAAGCAAGCCGATGCATTGGCAAACCTGGCCTTCGCCATTGATTTCATCTCGGACGAAAATATCCCTTTCGAATTCTTGTCGAAACCAAGTATTGACGTCGCCAAAATTGTTTGCAAGACAACAACGAAACTGACATGGATGGATGGCATCACTGCGTATCTCAAAATTGGGTAGCTACCATCCGATAAACTCCAGGCATGACGAATTATTCGATATCAATCGGCTAGATTTTATTTCCTCCACGAAAAACTATACAAGAGGTACTTCTCAAGACCACTCATGAGATTTCTCCGACCAGAGAAAGAAAATTATGTACTTAGAGAGATTCACGAAGGCATTTGTAAAAACAACTCTGGGGCCAGATCACTGGTTAGAAAGGCAGTTTGTCAAGGGTACTTTTGGCCCCATGTGGAACGAGATACAATGACGTTTACTAGAAAGTGCAACAAGTGTCAAAAGTTTGCTTTGATAAGTCATCTCCCCCCTCCCCCATCGAGATGGTCCCAATAAGCAGTCGTGGTCGTTCGCCTAATGGGGGATAGACATACTCAAACCATTCCCTCAAGCTCCATTCTAAAGAAATTTTTTTGATTGTCACCATAGATTACTTCAGTAAATGGATAGAAATGGAACCCCTCGCCAAAATCACTGAAAGAAACACCATAAATTTTGTTTAAAAAAATATCATATGCCAATTTGGGATACCGAGGGTAATCGTCTTCGACAATGCAAAGCAATTTGACAATAACGGTTTCAAGCTATTTTTCTCTGACCTCGCCATCTCTAATCATTTTTCTTTGCCCGATCATCTTTAGGAGAACAACCGAGTGGATGTCACCAACAAGACGATCTTGAGGAATCTGAAGATAAGGCTAAAAAAATCTAAGAATGAATGGGTAGACGACCTTCCAAGTGTACTGTGGTCTTATCACACAACGAGCAGGATCCCTACGGGTGAGATGCCATACTCTTCGGTGTATGGGACAGAGTCGGTCATACCAGTGGAGATAGGAATACCTAGCTATAGGATGATGAGTTTCAATAAGGAAACCAACGAGGCAGAATTGAGGCTTAACCTCAATCTCCTTACCGAGAGAAGGGAGTGCGTCGGGGTGCACCAGGCTGCCTACAAGCACCAGGTCGCCAAATATTATAACAAAAGGTCAAATGCAAGTCATTTCTATTGGGCGACTTGGTCCTGAGGGAGGTCACTTTATCCATGAAGGAACTTAATGCTAGAAGGCTTTGTTAGACGTGGGAAGGCCCATACAGAATCATCAAGGTTTCCAGATCAGGAATTTATTGGCTAGAAGACATGGGTGGGAAAGTACTTTTCCCACCCTTAGAATGCCGAGAACTTGAAGCAGTAATACCAATAGTTCTTTTGATCGCCATGTTGTCAACGTTACCTAATTAACGTTATTTGAGCATTGTCATCACCAAACTCTAGTCCATTAGAATATGAATCTCCATGTAGCCATGGTTGCCAATTTCCATGTAATTGTGATTATTTTAATGGAATCGCCAATTTCTCCAGCTCAATTATTGCCAAATCTCCATGTTAGTATTATCGTCAATATCTATTATTAAAATCGCCAAAATGAGTTGTCGCCAATTTCAATGTAAATATTTTCGCCAAAATTAAAATTATTATATCACCAATTTTGCCCGTTGACATCACCTACATGAATTACTGCCTATTTTTATGTCGTCAAGTTTATTCGCCAATTTCAAAGGATGCAAATAATTTTATTCGCTAGATTAACGTGTTGTATTCTTCAATTATTTTACAAAGGCATTTTGATTGCCAAATTCACAATAGCATTTCGCCCATAGCGTTTTGCCAAATTATTATGATCACCATGTTAAATCAATGTCACCAATTTGCAACCTTGTAGGATGAGTTATTAACTTAGTACACCTAACGACTTTAATTCGCCAAGTTCGTTCCACTAGTGTCATCACATCGCCTATTTGTTACTAGTGATGTCGCCAGACCATATTTATGTTCACTCGACGGTAACAAACACATTGCCCCCCAAAAAAAATATATGAAGAAAAATTATTTTATTAACTGATGTCGCCTTTACAAAAAAAAAAAAAATACATGGGAAATGCTTATTAAGGGAGGCTGGCGTCTGACACATCCTTTTCTTCCTCCTCGTCTTCATCAACCAGGTCGGGATCGATCTGAAGATCTTGGATATTGGGGTTGGGATGAAGGATGCCGATTTGCTTTTTGCACAAGTTGAAGCTCTCGCCAAAGTACAAGAAAGCCGCTCCTTGCACAACTTCTTTGTACTCATCTGAAGATTTGAACTAGTCAATTGCCGACGTCTTGCAGAGGGCCTCTTTCGTCCTCATCTCGGCCATTTCTTTCTCGTGCTTCTATATTGCGACATCATACTCCTCTTTGAACTTCCTCAACTCCTCTTCGACGCACTGCTTTTTAGCCTTTTTAGCCTCGAGCTTGGCTACCTTGCCCTCTAGGTTTTTAGCCACCTGTTAAGTGTGAGTCATCTCGTCTTGGATAGATGAGGCGTTGGCCTGCCGAGTCATTGCCTCCTCTTGCATTTCTCAAACACGGTCGGCAAGAGAAGAGCCCAATACCACTGCTTGCAAAAAGACAATGAACTTGACAGTATACTGAAAATGTAAAAGTACGTGCATGATCTGGATAGAAGTAATCACCTTGCTGATGGAATGGAGGAACCGGGTGGTTGCCATGTCGAGGTCTAACCTACTTACTGTCTCCTTGTCAACAGGTAGTATGACCCCTTAGAGAAGCTTCTCTACCACATCAGGATTGTCCATGGCAGAGGCTTCAAGCCCTAAGACGACTCCAGGGTTGGCAGAGGTCCCCTCCCTGGGAGCTGCGAAAGTTGGCGCATCTCAGGTTGCCGCACGGCTTGGCGTGGCCTTGGACTTTGCTGGGGCCTTAGCAGCTGGCCCTTTCTTCTTGTCGTCGGGTGGAGGCATTGATCCCTTCTTTTTGGCATCTACTACATGTTTTCCCTTCTTCACGGGTGAGATGTCTGGCATCTCCTCTCGGGCCCACTTCTCACCGATATGGATGCCTTTCTTCCCAGTTAAGGTCATACACTTCGCTTTTGCCAACTGGGCAAGCTTCTTCAGATCCATTTTCTTCGACATTATTGCATTAGGAAACAAAAGTTAATTATAACAGAAGATGGAATATTTAAAGGGAAGGAAGGTAGTACCATCTGATTTTAGCTCAGGTGGCAACCATGAATTCGACTAGGCCTCCGAGCTTAAGCTCGAGGTTGAACTATATGGTTTTCAATAAAGGAAAAAGGATCGAATTTTGGCCCTGAGCATTGATAACAACATCTGATCAGGGAGGAGGGGCAGGATTTCCCTATGTATCTTCCTAATGGTGCCTACGTACTCCACCGAATCATCTTGGGAATGGTCACCTTGGGAAAGGTGGGACTCACCGTCATCAGCCGCAACGTGATCCACGTTGCGTGCATTTTCCTCCTCAGTATTGTCCCCACCATTAGACGCCATTTTCCTTGAATTAAGGGCAAAGCTCTGGAGAAAAGCCTTCGAACGAAAGATGTCCTTGACCGCGTAGAACTGTCCTTACTCTAAGGTGCCAGAATTTGGTCAAACCTCTCATGCTCGGATTCGGTCAAGATGGGCAACACGTTGCAGCGCCGATCTGAAATTGTTAACATGAAGTTAAAAAAAATGGGGAGAGATGAAGGTTGATAAATGAAGAATGATCCAATAAATAAAAGCTAACTTGGGGTGCTCCACGACCTCGGAATCCTCAAAACTCCAAGCTCTTGAGATAATCGATGGGAGAACTCCCAGTCATCCTCCGAAATAAAGAAGAATTTCTTCTTCCATTCCTTGACATTACTGGGATATCCCTCGATCAGGGTACGCCTTGAAGTATATCCACCCAGAGTTTGGCCTTGGGTTGTTAAACAGGCTGAACAGATACCTAAACTCGTTTAGGGAAATGACGAATTTCTTAAATTGCCACAGAACAATTGTGCAGACCATACTTTGCCAAGCATTGGAGGCCAGCTGGGCGGGACAAACGTTATAATAGGCCAGTATTCTCCTGAGTGTGGGGTGGTGAATGGGGAGATGTAGACCCGCCTGAAAGGTAGCCTTGTAAAAGGCCACCTCGGCCAGGCAAGTAGATGCTATGGCCTCATCAGCCTTGAGGAGCCTCGTCTGAATCCTAGCCGAGAAAAAACATGACTCCCGTAGACGATCTAGCTCGCCTTGGGTCATTATATTGTCTCTCTCTCAGGCGGAAGTCTGGTGTCTACTGAGGGACTTCCCTCATTTTCAAAAAAGTCCTCTCTAGGATAGGAGGGATATTTGGTGATCTCGGTATCCATATAGGACCGTTCTCCTAAGTGGTCAGATATCCAAGAGGGAAGTGTATTCTTTACGTCTCCTACGTTAACATTGTCGGATATAATTGAAAGATTCAACATGTAAAAATCGGTAGTGAATACTTACGGAATGGTTAAAATAAGTGCGAAGTAAGGAGGGTGAGGTGAGCAAGAATCACGTCGTAGCAAATTTAACGATTCTCGAGTGAAGGGGACGGAAGAATATGAAGTGTGAATGGGTCTTCTATTTATAGGGGAAGTAGAAAGCCAGGATCTAATCGTTTCAACGGATAGAATTGGATGATGCTCTACATACCGAGAACGTTTCAGCTATTTGTAGATGAAGGCTCGCACCTTCATTAATGCATCTACACGTGCCATCCCTGCAAGGCACGACATCATTACGTTCTTACATCATCCATCAACACCTATGATTTGCTACTCGATAATGCCAATTAATTCTCCTCGGCATCTCGAGTAGAGGGCAATTGATGAGGGTTAAAATCCTTACCTATTAAAGTTATCTCCAGAGAATGATTTGGCCC
>BRYE01000030.1:3006110-3026110 GCA_030159115.1 Actinidia arguta var. hypoleuca | reverse complement strand
CTTATAAGCCCATGGGCCTAACTCAATCCTGAAAACCGGCTTGCAAGGTGAGGGTTGCCCAAAGGCTTATAAAGAGGTACAGGCCTTCGTATCCAGACGATGTGGGACTTCACTCACACTTTGAATATTCTAAATTTTAGCAAGTGCATAATGTATATAGTGAGTTATCGGAATTTGTGATGACTTCTCTTAGCCTTGAGGAGATTGGTAACCTATATGTATATTACGAGAAAAAGAAAAGAGATTTTATACAAAAGAAAAAATGAGAATATGTATAGCTTTAGTTCATTGCAAATGTTGAGAGAGAAAGTGAGTTTTTCAAATTATTATGGTTTATTGTTGTGATTTTCATGAGAGTTGAAGCTTCTTATGTCTTAATTTCATGTTGGTAACTAGATTCAATAATAGGACCTCATTAATGAAATATCTTGATTGTTGATTAGTTATGTTTGAGTTTGGGTTAATACCTTGAGGTTTTTGGTTAATTTTCCTTAAGATTGTATGTTGGGCTTCTGTGTTGGGGGTTGAATTGTGGTCGTTTTGAATTGTAACAACGTCAGTATATGTGTGGTCTAATATCATGGAAAGATCATTGTCGGTGCAAATCAATAAATCCGCGCGAGGTAAGTGGCGATTAAGCCTTCACGTTATTAGCCTAGAAAGTGGGATTGTGTTGTTGGAATGTATCTTAGGAAGATTCCCCAGGTGTGGGTGGGTGTACAACTTGTGATATTTTTGAAGAATGTCTCGTCTAGAGTATGTTTTGGTTTTGATTTTGGTTTTGGTTTTGGCCCGTTGTTTGCAATTGAAGCTTCCCGGTGGAGTATTTGACTCCTTGTATTATGAGAGATGACTTTGGTTTGTTGTTTCGATTGGACATTTTAACAAAAAAGTTTTTCCATTATCGAACCATATTTGTATCATAGTTAACCTTGCTTTTTGACAATTCGTAGGTGATGTGGGAAAAATACACGCCACCTATTAAAACTTTAAATATTCTAAGTGGTGCACATCGCCATTAGGATCACGTCACCCACTTTCCTGGTCGCCTCGTGTTATTAAAAAGAACTCGACTGCACCTCGCCTAAACAAACGGTTATTCTGGATCACCATTTGGCGAGGGGTTTTACCTCGCCTGAAGAGAGTCATCTCCATGAAGAATTATACCCCAAAGAGTACTTCATCTCCATCATAAGACTGTTTCCATAAGACTTCTCCATTATCCTTACTCTTGATCAGTCCATCTCCATGGGAATTCCACCACAACAAGGGAACTATCTCCAATAGACTCCAGCTCGATCACGACGCCTATAAATGTAGGTTGTTCACCAATTGGTAGCTCCCTATGTTATCTCTGATACTTTTGGAATATTCTCCCATACTTATCTTTCCGAGGAACTCGCCGTGATTCATCTACACGGCTCATTACTCCGTCTATATAAAGGTCGCTCCCCCATAACCAAAAAGGTACACTCAACACAGGCACCACATACACATTTATTATTGTGCTAGCCCATATTGCCTATAATTATCTCCTGATCGCCTTGGTCTAGTTTTCCCGGAGGAGGGATTTTGAGCGGCCTCACCCCGGCCGATTACTTTTGTTCATTAGTGTGTAGGTCATCGTTGTGCAGGTCGCCCCAGTTTAGCCGAGGTCCAGTTCCACGACCGAGAAGCAATTTTGACTGTTGGTTGCTCTCCCAGATTTTTATCACAGCAGTTTGGCACCGTCTGTGGGAACGAAAGTTCTCTTTATCCTATGCACCTACGCAGCCGATTATTATCTAGACCAACCACTAGTAGCCATTTAGATAATAGAGCCCATCCAATGGCTAACACCAGCCAAGCTCCGGATCTAGAGGGTCTTCATCATGAGATACGTGGTATGGCCGAACAAATGAGAATCATGAACGAAAATAACGCCCTCTTAATACAGTACCTCATCGCGAATAACCCTCCACCTACTCCTCCGGCACCTCCTCGTCGTTCTCATCTATCGGGAAACAATGAATCTCAAAGCCATCATAGCACCGTCATTCTCCTAGTCCTCGCCCCCGACGAGAAATGAGCCCTTCACTAGAATCACGATCATCCAGTAAAATACTAGAGCTGGAAGGTGAAGAGGTGAGGCGAGGTAGGTCTCCTCGTTGGGTTCATCAGGTACTCGGGCACCAAGATAATTCCACTTCTCAAAAGATCAGGGATCTAGATGCCCGCTTAGATGCCATTAACATGGGGACCAGCGCCCTGATAATCGTAGATGCTTTGATTAGGCAAACTGAGCCGCCTTTCACCCAATGAATAATGAGAGCCAAGGTGTTATCCAGATTCAAACTACCTACTCAGCTCGGGGTCTACGAGGGAAAAACAGACCCAATGAATCACCTGAATTCATATAAGAATTTGATGTATCTCCAAGGGTACTCGGATGAAATCATGCGTAAAGCTTTTTCTGCTACACTTAAGGGGTCGACAAGGTCGTGGTTCTAGAAATTATCTCCTGGAACCATTGATTCATTTGGCGATCTGAGCAGGCTTTTCGTCGTCAATTTCATGAGCTGCAGGATTAAGCAGAAAAAATGCATCCCATCTTTTCACCATTCACCAGAAGAAAATGGAGAACCTGAAGGATTATGTGAAACGATTTAACCAGGCCATAATGAAAGTTAAAGATCCCAGTGACAAAGTAGTCGTCATGGCAATGATGGAGGGACTTCGCCCAGGTCCCTTATTCGACTCCTTGTCCAAAAATATTCTAGAGACGTTGTCCGTTCTCCAAAGTAAAACTGATAAGTACATCGCCGTGGAGGAACTGGCCGAGGCCAAACCAAGGCGAAGAGGAAAAGATGACCATAAAAGAAAAGAGTCTAATACAAGGCGATCTGATTACAGGGATGATGAACCAAGGAACAAGAAGCCTAATCAAGACTCAAGACGGACCAATGAAAGGTGACCTCATACCCCACCTCGCCACACAGAATTAGTGTTACCCCCGCTCAACGCTCCTATTGCCCAAGTTCTTACAGAAATTAAGCATGAAGAGTTCGTCAAGTGGCCCTCGAAAATCAAAACTGATCCCCGAAAAAGAAACAAGAACAAGTATTGCGAGTTCCACCAAGATCATGGCAATAACACAGAAGACTGCTTTCACTTGAAGGAGCAAATAACCGACCTTATTAAACGAGGTATCTGAGAAAGTATGTCAGTGATCGCCCTCCTCCTAATTCACTAGAAAGAAGATATGACGACAACCGACCTACTGCTGGAGATATACAAGTAATCCACGATGGATTTGGATTCAGAGGAAACTCGAATTCGTCTAGGAAAAGGCATGCCAGAAGTGTTGGTAGGGTGTCCGAAGAAATATATAACCTCTCCTCGCCAATGACCGATGTTTACCCACCAATCACCTTCAACAATGATGATTTGAGAGGTTTACACTTACCTCATGACGATGCCTTGGTCGTTTCAGCCATCATCGTCAATTTTACCGTCCAAAGAATCTTGGTTGATAATGGTAGTTCGGCTGACATCCTATTCATGTCGGTATTCGAAAAGATGAAGATAGGACTCGATAAATTGCACCCCTTCCTTACACCTTTGCTGGGCTTCGGAGGAAATGTGACTCATCCACTCGGATGGGTTAAATTGCTAATAACTTTGGGAACAGAGCCTTGCCAAACTACCGTTTGGCAAGACTTCATCGTGGTAGATTGCCCTTCCCCCTACAATGCAATTTTAGGTCGCCCAACTCTAGGCGGGACTAGGGCGATCACTTTAACCTACCACCCAGAAATGAAGTTTTCCACTTCAGCGGGGGTGGGTGAGGTAAGGGGCGAACAGAAAGTGGTCAGACAATGTTTTATTTTAACTATGAAGATTGAAACCTCCCCAGCTCCGAATACCCAATAGCAATTACCGACCAACGATGGCGAGATGGAACTTTTGAGGGAGGAGGTGGAACAGGTTGTCTTGATAGATCCCCGAGAAACTGAAAACACCAAACCCTTGAAGAAACTATCCCGATCTCCATACACCCGGAATATCCTGATCGCCACGTTATGATCGGAACTGAACTTACCAACGAATTACGCTGTGCTTTAGTGGAATTCTTGAAAAGAAATTTTGATATTTTTGCCTGGTCACAGGGTGACGTCCCGGGTATTGATCCCCAAGTCGTCATGCATAAGTTATATACCAATTCCGGACATCCTCCAGTTCGCTAGAAGAAAATGAAATTCGCCCTCGAGCGACTAAAAGTTATTGAAGAAGAGGTGACCAAACTCGTCAAGGTTAAGGTTATCAAGGAAGCCCATTACCCGGAATGGCTAGCCAATGTCGTTGTCGCCCCTAAAAAGAGGGGGAAGTGGAGAGTATGCGTTGACTTCACTGATCTCAACAAGGCATGCCCAAAAGACAGTTTTTCTCTGCCAAAAATTGATTTAATAGTCGACGCCACATCTAAGCATGAGCTTTTTAGTTTCATGGATGCCTTCTCAGGATATCACCAGATCAAGATGTTCTCCCCCGACATAGAAAAGACTTCATTTATCACGGAACGAGGATTGTACTACTACAAGGTCATGCCATTTGGTCTGAAAAATGCTGGGGCTACATATCAAAGATTAGTGAACAAGATGTTCAAAGAGCTGATTGGAAAGACCATAGAAGTATACATAGATGACATGCTCGTCAAGAGTCTCGAAGCAGACAACTACATCGCCCACCTTGAAGAAGCTTTCAACATTCTGAGGAAACACCAGATGATGTTAAATCCTTTCAAATGCATTTTTGGCGTATCGTTCGGAAAATTCTTAGGGTTCTTGATAACCAAACAAGGGATTGAAGCAAACCCAGATCAGATTCAGGCTCTACTCAGAATGAGCTCGCCCAGAAATATCCATGAAGTTCATTAGTTAATTGGGCGAATTGCCATCCTCAACTGGTTTGTTTCCAAGTAAACGGACAGATATTTGCCATTCTTCAAAATCTTAAGGAAAAATTACAATTTCCAGTGGACAAAAGAATCAGAAGGAGCATTTCAACAGCTCAAAGAGCTGATTGGAAAGACCATAGAAGTATACATAGACGACATGCTCGTCAAGAGCCTCAAAGCAGACAACCACATCGCCCACCTTGAAGAAGATTTCAACATTATGAGAAAAAACCGGATGATGTTAAATCCTTCCAAATGCATTTTTGGCGTATCGTCCAGAAAATTCTTAGGGTTCTTGGTAACCAAACGAGGAATTGAAGCAAAACCAGATCAGATTCAGGCTCTACTCAGAATGAGCTCGCCCAGAAATATCCATGAAGTTCAGCAATTAACTGGGCGAATTGCCGCCCTCAACCGGTTTATTTCCAAGTCAGTGGACAGAAGTTTGCCATTCTTCAAAATCCTAAGAAAAAAACAAAATTTCCAGTGGACAAAAGAATCGGAAGGAGCATTTCACCAGCTCAAAAAGTGCCTGGGATGACCTCCTTTGCTTGTGGTGCCGACAATGGGCGAAGAACTGTTTGTGTACCTATCCATTTCGTCAACTGCAGTGAGTGTTGTGTTCATCCGAGAAGTGGACCGAGTTTAGAAATCAATATATTATGTTAGTAAAGTCTTGATGGGTGTTGAGAATAGATACACAATGATAGAGAAGCTCGCCTATGCCCTTCTGATCGCCGCCAGAAAATTTTGCCATTATTTTCAAGCCCATCCCATCACCGTGCTGACTGACCAACCTTTAAAACAAATTCTCCAACGATCAGACACCTCGGGGAGACTTCTGAAATGGTCCATCGAGTTGAGCGAATTTCATATTGACTACAAACCAAGAACGGCAATAAAAGCCCAAGCCTTAGTCAATTTCGTGGCTGAATCCGCTCATGAAACCGACCCGGAAGTCCTCTTGTAGAAAGAGATTCAAAACTTGGACGAGAACTTCGGTAGCTCGGACAAGAACCTCGGCAGCTCGGGCGAAGATCTTGAGAAGTGGAAGTTATTTGTAGATGGGTCTTCAAATCAACACGGATGGGGTGCAGGGCTTGTTCTCCAAACCCCGGTGGGGGAACAGATGGAATATGCTATACGAATTAGATTTAAAGTCATCAACAACGAAGCCGAGTACGAAGCACTCCTCGCCGGATTACGGGTTGCCACCAGATTGGGAGTAAAATCAATAGACGCTTATAGTGATTCACAACTAGTAGCAAACCAAGTTCAGGTAGACTACCTTACCAGGGATGCACGGATGGCAGCTTATTTAGATGAAGTCAAATGCTTAACTCAAAAAATCAAAAGTTTCACCATTCAAAAGTTTCACCATTCAAAAAATCAAAAGTTTCTGTTCTAGAGATAAGAATAGAAAAGCTGACGCCCCTTGCCAATCTTGCCTCAACTTTTGATTTCATATCAGACAGAAGTATACCTCTGGAATTTCTGTCCAAACCAAGTATTGAGATCACCAAACCTGTCTATCCAACGGAAACAGACCTAACATGGATGGATGAGATCATCGCATACCTCCAGAACGGCACACTATCAACAGATAAACTTCAAACTCGCCGAATCCGATATAGATCTGTGAGGTTCTGCCTACTTCATGGGATTTTGTACAAACGATCTTTTTCAGGTCATCTCCTAAGATGTCTCTAACCTGACGAAACCAATTATGTGATGAGAGAAATTCATGAGGGCATCTGCGAAAATTATTCAGGGGCGAGGTCACTAGTACGAAAAGCAATTCGCCAAGGCTACTTCTGGCCCCAGATAGAACGTGATGCAACAGCATACACCAGAGAGTACGACAAGCACCAGAGATTTGCACCATCTAACCACCTCCCCCATACTAATATGGTGCCAATTACCAGCCCATGGCCATTTGCCCAATGGGGGATTGACATACTGGGACGTTTGCCTCAAGCTCCATTACAGAAAAAGTTCTTGATCGTCGCCATTGATTACTTCACCAAATGGGTAGAAGTTGAGCCACTAGCCAAAATCACCGAGAAGAATACAAGCAATTTTGTGTGGAAAAGTATTATCTTCCGATTTGGAATTCCCAAGGTTCTCATTTCGGACAACGCTAGGCAATTCGACAACGATGGATTCAGACAATTTTGTTCGCATCTCGCCATATCACATCATTTCTCCTCGCCTGGTCACCCACAAGTCAATGGCCAAGTTGAGGTTACTAATAGAACCATCTTGAAAAATTTAAAAACGAGATTGGAGAGATCCAAAGGTGAATGGGTAGAAGACCTGCCAAGCATATTGTGGGCATATCACACGACCAACAGGATTCTTACTGGTGAAACGCCTTACTCCATGGTTTACGGAACTGAATCAATAATACCCATTGAGATCGAAATGCTGAGTTTTAGGACATCAAATTTTGACAAAGATAATAATGAAGGCGAGCTAAGACTGAACCTCGACCTCCTTGATGAAAAACGGGAACAAGCAAGCACACGCCAAACAACTTATAAACATCAGGTCGCCAAATATTATAATCAGAGAGTCAAATACAGGTCATTCTTACCTGGCGACCTAGTACTACGAAAAGTTACCCTATCTACTAAAGAGCCAAACGCAGGAAAACTAGGCCCAACATGGGAAGGCCTTTATAAGGTCGTCAAGGTATCTATACCAGGGACTTATTGGCTTGAAGACAGGAATGGAAAAGCACTCCCCCATCCTTAGAACGCCGAGCATCTAAAAAAGTATTACCAATGACATCTAGTTGCTTTGAAAGTCAGCTCGCCTGGGCAATACAGTTGTAATCATTGTCACTTTTATCCTAATAAAATCTCTATTTTATTTTAATCATTTCGTCTATTATAGGATGGAAGTCGACGAGATCAAAATCGCTAGTTCATTACAAAATAATGGAGGCATCTTGATCGCCAGTTCATTACAAAATGACGGAGGTATCTTGATCACCGAGATCAAGATCACCAGCTCATTAAAAAATGACGGAGGCATCTTGATCGCCGAGATAAAGATCGCCAGCTCATTGTAAAATGACGGAGGCATCTTGATCACGAGTTTATTACAAGAGGACGGAGGCATCTTGATCGCCGAGATCAAGATCGCCAACTCATTACAAAATGACGGAGGCATCTTGATCGTCGGGATCAAGATTGCCAGTTCATTGTAAAATGACGGAGGCATCTTGATCGCCTAATACAAGATCTTCTGTTCATTAAAAAAAAACCTGAGGCATATGACAGAGGCATCTTGATTGCCTAATTCAAGATCGCCAGCTCATTGCAAAATGACAGAGGCATCTTGATCGCCTAATTCAAGATAGCCAAATCATTGCAATTTTTTTTTTTAAATACTAAGTAAATTACGTCAGTACGAACAAAATTTGCACAACCAGAACGATCATTCAGTTGCTATCACACATTGCCAAAATTGAAGTAATATTCATTTAAGTGCAATTACATCACAAAAAAAAAAAATTTACAAAAGAGGAGGGTTTTCATTGCCTTGAGGGTTTATATCGCCTTGAGGATTTGTATCTCCTTTTTCAATAGTTTCTTCATCTACCCCCTCCCCTTCTGCGTCCTCGTCCTCTTCAGCGAGCAGGTCATGATCGAGATCCATATTCTCCAAGTCTTTGGCAAGGTCGGGATGATGGCGACTAAGTTGTCGCTTGTAGAAGTCAAATCCTTCGCCAAAGTATTTGGAGGCTACATTTTCAACAGCATCCAAAAAATCTGATGAGGATTTAAACTCCTCAATAACCGATTTTCAAGATCAGTCCACTCTTTTCCTCAACTCCGCAACCAGCATCCCAGCCTTCCCCAAACTGTCGGCAAGGGTGTCTCTTTCATCCTTTAACTTGGTAAACTCGTTGCTGACCTGTTGCTCCCGAGCTCGGGCCTCGCCCAGTTGCTGCTCCAGATTGCCAGATAACTTCTGGAGGCAGGAAACTTCACTATCCAAAGAGGCTGCTCGCCCTTGTTAAAGGGATGCCTGTTCAACAGTTTCTCTGCTCTTGACCGCCAGAGAAGATCCGAACACGAGCGCCTGCTATAAAAAAAATCTTATTAAATAAACTGAGCATGTTTAACAAGGATGAAACAAAGTCAAAGTTAGTGTCGAAATAATACCTGGCTGAGAGCTTGAAAAATTTCGAGGCAGTCTGGTCTAAGGATAGTTGCCCCACCTTTTCTTGATCCGTAGGAGGGATCATTCCTCGAAGGATCTTTTCGGCTACGGAAGGACTCCCCAGAATGGAGGCCCTAGGACCGAGGATAGTCCCCAACGAGGGCGAGCTCCCCTCCCCGGGTCTAAAAGAGGTAGTGGGCCTCGGATGGTCAACTTGACCAGACTTTTTCTTTTTGGGTTCAGAAGCGATGGCGTGCTCCTTCCCTTTGGAGTTGTCCCCAGATTTAGCCTTCTTGCTCGGCGAGGTGGAAGGTTTGTCCATTGAACGTTTCTCGCCAATTATCACTCCCTTAATGGGAGCAAATTTTTTGGCCGAGCTTTCACCTTTGGCCTTCTCCACTTTCTCGTCAAGTTTCTTCAGGCTAATCCTCCTCGACATAATTGCAAAACAAAAAATGAACAGCAGACATGAAAAATATAACCAACAAGAATAGTAAGGATTTATACCATTCGATTTAAACTCGGGAGGTAGCCCGAAATCCGACCAGGATTCTAATGTCGAGTCTGAGCTCGACCCCAAGACAGACGAAGAAAATTCTAAAATGGGCTCTCAAACTTTTCCCCCCGATCATCTTAGCAAGGTCAGGTCGGGGATATGAGGTAGAATCCTCCTCAGTTCCTTCCTAACGTTTCTTAGGTATTCTATTGAGTCATCTCGAGAATGGCTGTCTTGATGAATGTATTCACCACGGGAAGGGCGGGACTCACCCGCTTCACCCGACGTCGATGGCGCATATGGTTCCTCGCCCTCTGTCCCAGATGCTATAGGTATGGGAGAGCAGAAAACCCAACGAAATGACTTGGATTTGAGAAGCGTGGGGACTGCAAAGCGCCGACGTTCTACCACCAATTTTGAAATCTCATCAAAAAAATCCTCCTCATACCCGAGCAACTTGGGCGGGTCATTGCAGCGTTTATCTGAAAGATACCATAATGTATTAATTCTAATTTTATTAATAAATATATTAAGAATATTGATAAAATTAAAACTGACCTGAAATATTCCACGACCTCGGTACCCTTGGCACTCCCTCCCGAGTTGAATCATCGTGAAACTCCCAACTATCCTCAGAGGAAAAAAAAATTTGCTTTTCCACCCCTTCACATTGCTGGGGTATCCTCCGAGGATGGTTTTCTTATATCTCGCCTTAAAATAAAGCCACCCTTAGTCCGGTTTGGGGTTATTATTAAGGAAAAATATGTTCCTAAATTTAGAAAGGGTCATTGAATATTTATACACTCACCACAATGCAAGGGCACCGGCGGTACTTCGCCAAGCATTGGGGATGAGCTGAGCCAGGCAGATATTATAAAATATTAAAATTAATCTAATGGTAGAATGAATGAGAAAATGAAGGCCCACGGAAAAGGCAGCCTCAAAAAAGGCCACCTCGCCAGGGTGAGTTGAAAGAATGGTTTTGTTCTCCTCAGGAAATCTAATCTGTACACCCTGAGGGAAAGAATAAGTCTCCCTGAGCAAGTCTAGCTCCTCGGGTGTCATGATATTATGCTCTTTTTCTACAGAAGGATGAATATCACCTAGAAGGGCGACCTCAGGAACTGATGGGTCTTCCATAGGCGACCTAGGAGATTGTCTTACTTCGTCAGTAATATAGGACGATCCTTCTCCCAGATGGTCGGATACCCAGAAAGGCAAGGACTCCAAGTCCGAAGGACTCACCTTAGACCTATAGGACATAAAACTATAAGAACAAGAGCAAGGACTTGGTTACTTACTGTGCTAGGAAAGGGAAGGCGACCACAAGCAGAGGCGAGAAAAAAGTCAAAGTGAGAAGGGCGACCACAAACGAGAACGAGGAAAGAGCGAGTGGTGGTGGTTTGGCAGAGATAGAAAGGTGTAAATGAATGGGTGGGACCCCTTATATATAGGAAATGCCAACGGTTGAGATCCATCTGCTTCAATGTCCCAGACTAAGCGACCTTTTGAAATTCGAGCTCAAAACCGCCAATCCAACCAGAATTCATCATTATCGCACTGCCTTTTTTGCCCAAATTTTCTTGCAGAAATTAATACCCTCTCCCACGTGTCGAAACGAGGGGAGGGGCGCAATTAATGCGTGCCCACGAGGTTCCATGACTGACATTTAATGCTTTTACTCAAAGATCCCGAATATCTTAGCGCTTTGAGTAGGGGGCCTACTGATGTGGAAAAAATACACGCCACCTCTTAAAATTCTAAATATTCTAAGTGGTGCACATCGCCATTAGGATCACGGCACCCACTTTTCTGGTCGCCTCGTGTTATTAAAAAAGTACTCGACTTCACCTCGCCTAAACAAACGATTATTTTGTATCACCATTTGGTGAGGTGTTGTACCTCGCCTGAAGAGAGTCGTCTCCACGAAGAATTATATTTTCTCAATCTTTGCATTTGATTTCTCATTTTCACTTCTGCCATCTGGATTTTGCTTTGCGTCTGTGCTTCTATGCTTTAATTCTTGGATTTGTTTTGAATTTTTGCTGGTTTGCTATTTGTCTCGAGTATCTAAGTTGTTCGCCATTGTTGGACATGTATTTCTCTAAATTGGGTTGCTTTTGGCCCATTTCCCCTGATGGAATGGGTTCTTGCTTCCTTATACGATCATTGGATCTAGGATTTTGTCCCCCAGGCCTTTCTATTACTGAGACGAGTTCAAGGCAATAGGAGGGCCTGATAACTATCCTTTAAACAATAGTAAGTAGTCTTGACGGGGCAGATCAGCATTTGTGGTGAGTTTGTCTGGTTCTACTCCCGAAAGCTCATCAGAACTGGCTAGCCAAGCTTGTTCTAACTATCTTGCTTTTGTTTGTAGAACATGGAGTTGAAACAAGATCAGCTGCTAGTTCTCAACAACAAAGCTCTAAACAAGTTTAGGAATGACCATTGCATCCCCAAGGATGTCCAGATAGAGCATTCTAGGCCGAATGAAATTGCAAACTTTGTCGAGAGCAATGGAGATTGTATCCTAGTCTGTATCTGGCTTATCCATCAGGCCTGACTTTGATTTCCATTAAGCCCGATGTTGAAGGAGGTGATGGCGCATTGCCACCTCACCTTCTTGCAAGTTTTCATCAACTTTGTATCAACCATGCTCGCAATAGACATGTTGATGCATCGAATTGAGCTCCCTTTTAGTGTCGAGGATTTGCGGCATGTTTATACCATAGTATGACCAAAGAGGGAGCCACATTCGCCTTTGCCACAAGGCAACCATTACCTGTGCGTTAGGCATCCTAATCATCCTCAAACGAGGATAGTCACTGGTAACTCGGACTCAGATTTGTATGGGTTTTAGGTAACTAGGAGTTTTGAGCTAGAGATGACGGCCTCTAGTTGTTCCCAAGGTATAACGGTCGTCTGCCTAATAGTAAGTGTCTTTTTTGTCGAGTCTGTATTGTTTATGCTTTAGGATTTTTTCTTATGCTGGTGTTGATATTGGTTTTTGTTGCTTATGTAGACGTTAATGATGCATGCAAATGCTGATCTGAGCAGTGTAAAAAAGCAATCCAAGATGTCAATAACAGGCATGCTTCAAGGAAGGTGTCTGACATTCTTGTGTACAAGTCGGTCTATCAGCACACGATTCCGCACAAGACCGAAGAGCTTGACAGGATCGGTCTTCCTGTGTGTGAATGATGTGTCCATATGTGTGTGTGCATGTGTGATGCACAGAAGAAAGAAAGCTGCTGGATAGCATCTGTCCCTCTGTGTGTGTATGTACGTGCATGTATGCCATGTGATGTTGTAAGCCTAACAGAAACAAAAACAAAAACAAAAACAAAACTCCCACTTAAATAAATGAAACTTGTAGCAACTTCAAAAGAAAAACGAAACAGAGACAAAGAAAAGAGAGGAAAAGAGAGAAAAGAAAAAAGAAGGAAAAAGAAAATATCTAAGAACGTGATACCGATACTATTTTTCTATTGAGGTAAATTCTAAATTTCCTCTAATTTCTTTGATATTTTCTTCTACTTTAAGCCTTATTATAGAATACCATATCTAGTACAATTTAAACCTCCAATTACCTTATTAAAATATCGCATTTATACATATTTATTTTAAAATCAAAATTGGAATAAATTGGAATCTTATTTTACCACTGGAACACAAAATTATATTTTTATCATAACTTTCTCATACGACGTCCAAATTACTCAATTTAAGTTGTAAATATAAACTTTTATTCAAAACTTTCTTTTAAATTCAAAACCTAAATTATCCAAAATTTACCTTCCATATAAATTCCGAAACTGGAAAAAATATTTTGAACTGAAAGTTTGCGAATTTTATAAAAATAGTTACATATCTTAGAAAAATATGAATATTTTATATGTGATACATTTATATGTGTAGTTCTTAAGAATTTAATATTATGAATTTAAGAAAGGTGTACAATGCCCAAATAATTTATAAATCGAGCTTCTATCAGAAAATTTGGTGTAGAAACTGGAAAAATATTTGACCATATTTTAAAAATAGTTAGGTAGTTTAAACATTTATGATATTTTTTTATTATAGATAAATATAAGTGTCTAGTATATTATCTAAATGTTTAGAGTCAAATTTGCTCTTAGGAATTTTATAAAAATAGAATGATTGTTTGTCTTTAAAAATTCAATGTAGAAAATTCTAAAGTAAATTAATTCGAAATTATTAATTTTTAAATATTTTATGAACTTAGAAAATTATGAAATTTGAGTATGTTATTCATAACCACAAAACTGTTAGATCTAACAATTCGAATATTAAATGTAGGACCCGAATTCAAGGAACGTTAACTCACAGTGTGTAGAAAGATTTGGATATACTCTTGGTGAGTCTTGTTATATTTTACTTATTTAAAATGAGTTTTACGATGAATGTGTTGTTTGAATTATTGAAATATGATATTATTTTACAGATAAATGCATGTTACGTTATGTTTTGAATGTGCCAAAAATATAAAAATAATTACTTTTAAAAATATAATTTAGACGACACATAGTTCGAATAATGCCCCGACCGCTAAGGAAAAAGAATACAGTGAGAAGTGATGTAATAAGGGTGGGATCATAACAATTCGAATATACTGGTGTTCGTTGAATGGATGTATGTGTCGCAAGTGTCAATCCAATATAATTTTGAATTTTTGATATAAAATCAAGATAAATGGGCCTAAATAAGCCAATGACTGAAATAAAAAAGGATTGACAAAGTGAATTTATTTTATGTTGAAATGAATTGATATTTATAATTTCATTGACACTTTTTAGTATTATATAACTTGACTCACACTAGCCTAGTGTTTAAGACGTAGTTGCACGTAATAATTTTAATATATGAGAACGAGGTGGCTCGACTGAAGGCAGATGACCTTAGTCAGTTTTTGTTGTCCTATGTTATATACAATATAGGAAAGTTAGTTCTTTTGAACTTGTGCAGCTTTGATAACGGTTATGCTGGACTGTAGCTAGAACCGTAGTTATATATATAAATATAAGAATACTTATATATTTTGAATGATACATCAGTTCTAGTTTAATTTAAATACATTTCTATATGTTTTGTTTGCATTCAAGTATAAATATCTTGAATGGTAAAGAAATTTCTAAATGAGTTAAGTAAATAGGCCTTAGTGAGTGAACCTCACTGATTGGTCACGATGACACCATAAGAAGGGTGGACCCATGTGTACAAAATTCGAAGTATATTTAGGCAAATTCGGTGGACAGAGCTCGGAACTCACTTGGAGCTCGGCTAGCTCTTCCTTATTCGCAGATTTTGGCTAAGTATACTTTGGAAAAAATTTCAAGAGATAGAGCTCAAAACTCGCGGTGAGCGCGGCTAACTCTTCAGTGGTAGTACTTTCTCAAGTTGTTAAAATTCTAAGATCTCAGAACTTGCTTGCCTTTGTGTTAATAAGCACCTTTCCCAGCGAGATTGGTTATCTTGTAGGGTCCTTCCCAATTTGGGCTGAGCTTACCGTCTATCGGGTCCTTGGTGTTCCCAACAACCTTTCTCAAAACGAGATCTCCAATTGAAAGTTCTTTGTGCTGGACCTTTTTGGTTGTAAGTCTTGGCTAATTGTTTCTGATAGTTAGCCATTTGTATCAGTGCACTTTCTCTTCTTTTGTCGGCGAGGTCGAGGTCCTGAGCTAAGACTTCCTCATTGTGACTCGCGTTGTATGTCTTAGTCCGTATTGTGGGTAAACCGACCTCCAACGGGATTATAGCTTCGAATCCAAAAGCCAAAGAAAAGGCATTTCATTTGTTGCTTTCTGTAGTGTGGTCTGATAGGGCCCACAAAACGTTTGGCAGTTCCTCGACCCATTTGCGCTTAGATTTTTCAAGCCTTTTCTTGATTTCATTCGTGATCATCATGTTGGTGGCCTCAGCTTGCCCGTTGCACTGTGGGTAGTTCGGCGTTGAGTTTTAAAATTCAATCTTAAGCTGCTCCAATAGGTCTTTGACTTTTTTGCCCACAAATTGGGTGCCGTTGTCTGAAATGAATGCCCTAGGGATGTCGAACCTCTACAAAATATTTATTCGGATGAATTTGATCACGTCCATATCCCTAATTTGGGCCAGAAGTTCTGCTTCTATCCATTTTATGAAGTAGTCCCCTGGCTGGCTGATGGATCAATAGGGAAAATAGCTGGCACTTGGTACATTTGTAGACATATACTTAGGCATCTTTTTGCATATACAGTCACTAGTATCCCTGAGTTAGGGCTTGGTGGGCCAGTGATCTTTCCCCCGAGTGTAGTCTGTGCATGCCCTTGTAGCTCTCAAAAAGCATGCCTTTGACTAGGCTAGGGGTGGTGCATAGTAGGTAGGGCCCCCAAAATGATCTTTTGTACAAGTCTCCGAAAGGGGAGATCCAGAATCGTGCTGCCTTTACTCAGAGTTTGTGCACCTCCCTCTTGTCTTCTGGTAGCTTATCGTGCTATAAAAAATTTACAATCGGATCCCTCTAGCTTGGTCCCAACTCAGTGTTCACTAGGATTGATTCTTGAGGTATTTCATGACTAGGGGTCGAGATCAGATCGACTGCGATGGTCCATCTTATTTCTCCTTTAAAAATTGATGCCAATCCTACCAACGCATCTGCATGTGAGTTCAAGTCCCTCCTTACTTGCTCAATCTTTACCGCTCTGAATTCAATAAGGAGGTTCTTTGCCACTGTTAAATACTTAGCCATCTTGGCTTCCCGGACTTCAAATTTATTCGTGACTTGGTTGACAACCAGTTTTGAGTCGCTAAATATATGGAGCTTGAGAACCTTTAGCTTGCTGGCGTATCATAGTCTCGCAATAAAGGCTTTGTATTCGGCTTCGTTGTTTGTTGCTGGAAAATTTAGTCTGAGGCAGTGTTAAAAAATTGCTCCCTCTAGGCTTTTCAAGACTACTCTTGCTCTTGCGCCCAGGCTATTTCTCGCTCTGTCAACAAACATTCTCCAGGCTGAGGCATGATCAATCTGAGGTAGTTTTGCAATAACCCCAGGAACCTTAGTCATCTCGCCAACAACCGTTGTTCCTGGGGTTGTTCTCATATAACCTCTGGAACCCTAGGGACTGGTTGAGTTTTGGGGGATCCCGCCACTGAGCTCTGTCCTTCTTTGTGCACAGATGCAAGGCAGACTTGCTTTAGACTCACAGCTCAAGGCAAGAACTCAACTACAAAATTGGCCCAAACTATCCTTTTATCACTGCCCTTGGTAGAAATTTTATATCTCGATAGCCCATTAGGACAGTCGGCCAGATAAATCTGCCTTTGATAAAATATTTTCTAGCAAAAACTCCATATACGCAGTGATGGGGTGAGTTTAAAAGTAGTGCATGAGTTTCCACGAGGTTAAGACCAATACTAGAACGAGCTTTTCCAACGATAAGTACCTTGTTTGGCAATCTGTAAACATCTTGCTAACAAAGTAGTTGGGCATTGCTTCCCATCTCCCTCCCTCAAGAGTACCGAGTTAGCGACATGTTTAGATATAGCAAGGTAGATGTAGAGCAACTCTCTTTCATCCGGCGTGAAAAGAAGTGGTGGTTCAGTTATGTACTTTTAAAATTGTTGGAGTGCAAGCTCGCACTCCTCATTTCATAAAAAAATGTATTTTGAGAAAGAGTTTGAAAAATGGATGGTATTTATCTGAGGACTTATTGATGAACCTGTTTAGTGCCGCTGCCATCCCGATCAATTTTTGATCCTCATTCGCGGTCCTTGGGCTGACGAGATTACTGATTGTTGTTTTTCACTCTGGATTCTTCTTGATCCCTTGTCTTATCACGAAGTATCTTAAAATATTTTCCAAGTTTACCCTGAAGGCACACTTTATCACGTTTTCCCCAGGATTGGATCAAATATTTCTGTAATCATCCTCTGGTATGTGGCCCTGGTGTTTTTATAGACCAAAAGGCATAACCTTGTAGTAGAACATGCCTCGGGGGTGATGAATGCAGTTTTCTCTTTATTGGGCTCATGCATGGCTATTGGGTGGTAACCTCGGTATGAATCCAAGAAGCTCATCCGGGCATAACTTGAGATAGAATCCACCAATTGATCAATTTTTGCAAAGGGAAGCAGTTTTTAGGACAAGCTTGGTTGAGGCTTGTGAACTCCACATATACTCTCTATTTTCCAGTATTTTTCTTTACCATGACCGTGTTGGATAACCAGATCAGATAAAGAACCTATGTTATTGCACTTGCCTCTTCTAGTTTTTCCACTTCTTTGATGACTACATCGATGTGCTTGGTTGCCGATCTCCTTCCTCGTTGTTTTACTAGTCGGGCGCTAGGTAGGACGTTCAGCTCGAGTCTGATGAAATTAGGGTCTATCCTAGGCATCTCGTAAGGTGTCCATGCGAAGATCTTGATATTAGCTTTAAGGAACTGGATAAGCTCAGTTTTTTCTTGTTCCTTCAGGTTTGCACTGGTGAGAAAGAAATGATCTAAACTTGGCTCATCCAATTCATTGCATATCAAGTCTTCCACGACCTTGGCCTCGGGTTCCCTCCCGATGTCCTCTAGGACCCCATGCTGCATGGCTACCTTATTGGAGACTGTAGCGAGGTAACACTATTTTGCCGCTACTTGATCTCCAAAAAGGGTTTCTTCACCTCGGGGGGTGACGAACTTGATTACCTGGTGTAAAGTGGAGGCCACCCCATTCATCCCGTGAAACTAATCTTGGCCAACAATTGCATTATATGGGGAAGGTATGTCCACAACAACAAACTCTTTCACTAGCTTTTGGGAACCGACTCAGACTTTGAGGGTCATGGTTCCCAAGGGCCAATGAGACTAAGCGTTGAATCCTACTAGGGGGCTCGGGCCGGCTTTAGGTCTGATTGAGAAAGCTTAAGTAGTTTAATTAAGTCATAATATATTACCTCAACTGAGCTTCCTATATCCACCAAGATCCTTTTCACTTATAGCTATTCATTCTGAGCTACATGACTAGTGGGTCAGAATGGGGATGCTACACCCTCTCCAGGTCGGCTTTGGTGAACGTGATGCTCTCTAGTTCGAACATCGTCTACCTTGGCTTCTTAGCCATTGATTAGATCGAGAGCACCTCATTCATTTGTTGAATCATTTGGATCTCTCCTTGAATTCTATTATCAAGATAAGGGTAGTTTGGGCCCTTTATTATATGAATAGTGTCCAAGGAAAGATTTTTTTCCTCCTTCGTAGTATTGTCTGCCTCGTCATCGCCTTAGTTGAATCTTGGGTTAGGCCTAACCTTGGCTTTTTTTTTCTCAAGTTTTTTAATCTTCAGTGCTTAGATAGTTTTCTATTTTATGCTCTATTTATTCGCGGAAGGAACACCTCCACCGTTGATTGTGTCTTTGGGGATCTGCTCCCATAGGTTTGGGCTTTCTATAATAAGGTTTATCTCAAATTCAGACGAGGAGTTTATTGATTGATTCTTTGAAAACCATGTTGATCCCTTGCCTACCCGACTCTAGTAGTCAATCGAGCTTTCTTTCTGCTTCTTGTACGAACCCTCACTCTTAGTAGTAATCCTTGTAACTTTTTTTGCTTTCTTGATGTCGTCCTCCAACAAGGTGAACATCTTGACTCGGGACATGATCTCGGAAGTTGGTTAGAAGGTTGAGCGTCAAGTCTCTCCCTAAGAGTTAACTCGAGTTTATAGCTCGCCACTGCTAACTCCTCAGAGTACTCCTCGATCTTGTTATATGTCTTATTAGCTCCCAGAAGTGAATTTCTCTTGGCAAGTATACGGATCACGAAGCAGTATAAAATCTCAAAGTTTGAATATCGTCCCATGAGGAGTAGTGCTAAAATGAACACAAGAAAACTTAAACACTTCGACTCAATCCCAACTTAATCCTAGCTTATACTTCTACAAAAGAGAAAATAAAATCTTGTATTTGGTTTTGATAGGTTTAAACTAAGTCCAATCAACTGGGTTTCTCGGAATCCCAATGGAGGTTCATATAACTCAAATCCTTTGACTACGTCGTGAGTCTCAGATTCGGAAGATTTAGCTTTAAAACCAATGGTTCTTTCAATTTTCAACTCCTATAATAAATTGGTTTGTTATAATCAAGGATGTGTATCATCGATTTGCGCAGTGCATATACTGAATCCAACTCATGCATAAACGTTACAAAGCAACGTATATACTAAGTGTGGTATTCACGCATAAGCATTATCGAACATAATAAAACGTCCAAATTTTTGAAAGTATTTAGAACGAAGAAGAAGAATCAAAAAGCTATAATGGTGAAATCAAAGTTACCTCCATTGTTCATCCTCGATCTCAAATCGATCTTCACAATCAATCCCGAGTTGAGAAATCAAACTACTCATGGCCATGGAA
>BRYE01000030.1:2991110-2996110 GCA_030159115.1 Actinidia arguta var. hypoleuca | reverse complement strand
TGTGCGTGTGTGGTCTTTCAGAATCATAATCGTGAAATTGTGACAAAGCTTGTAGCATTCCTGGCTTAAGATTTAAAGTGGTATGGTGCGCGAAAAGTACTATTACTGAGATGGGTGTTTACCGTAGAGGGCTCACGTAGTCCCTCATTTTGCATATCTAGGCCTCAACTTCTCTAGCATTACTGGCCCTTTCTTGGTCTTCTACTCTTCTATCAACCCCATGTTGCCCGTTTAATTCCCGTTCTAGGACGTGTCCCAAAAATTCACGTTGGCCATTATGTGGACCTACTGGAATGTGTCCCGAGGGATCTTGTTCGTGTTGCTCCATGGGTATAGGTCGGATGTCAACCAAGGAAATTGGGGTAAGTCTACCGGATGAGAACGAGTGGGTGATGGTGTCAAATATCCTATTGGAAGATTACAAAGTGGTTCGACTCGAACTAGACGGTTTGTGTGATCTCTAAAGTATGAGGACATACAAATGCAATACACACAAAAAACATGTAAAGTCCAACCAATACTCCAATCTCCTAAAAAATATCAACTCTGTTGCCCACAAAGAAAGTAATTTATCCCATCCGAGCCTCCAATCTCTATATGCAAAGCCATACTACCAATAATCAATTAGCACATAGCCTAATTGCCTCTAAATCCGCCTCCTATCTAAATGAATGCCCAGACCCTTAAAAAGAAGAAAAAACAAATAATCCTAAAAACTAACATAAAAAAGTAGAACAAGGTTAGTGACATGACCTTAGCTATTGATTTTCTTGATGTGGTATATGAATGGCGAAGCAGTCTACTGAATTTCGCATGAACTGAGGTTCATGTTCAAGCACCCCTCTTGCGGTCCCTAGTGTGAAAATATGCTCCCCAACAACGGAGCCAAAAACTTTATTCGCTCCTAGAAGTGAATTTTTTTCCGCATGTATATGGGTCGCAAAGCAACATAAAATCTCAAAGTTCGAGTATCGCCCCACGAGAAGCATTGGCAAGATGAACACAAGAAACTTAAACACTTCGACTCAATCTTAAACCTTGGGTTGAACCTTGGGTTAGGCCTGACCTTGGTCTTTTCTGCCCGAGTTTGTTAAACCTTCAGTGCTTGGTAGTTTTTTATTCTGTGCCCCCTTTATTCACGGAAGGAACACCTCTACCGTTGACTGCGTCTTTTGGGATCTCCTCCCATAGGTTTGGGATTTTTGAAATAAGGTTTATCTTGGATTCGGGCAAGGAGATTGTGGATTGATTCTTTGACAACCATGTTGATCCCCTGCCTTACCTGACTCTGGTAGTCAACTGAGTTTTCCTTATGCTTTTTGTACATACTTTCACCCCTGGTAGTAGTCCTTGTAACTTTTCCCACTTTCTTGATGTAGTCCTCCAATCGTGTGAACATCTTGACTCAGGATATGAGGTCTCAGAGGTCGATTAGAGGGTTGAGCATCAAGTCTTCCTAGATCTCTCCCCAAGAGTTAACCCTATTTTATAGCTCGCCATTGCAAACTCCTTAGAGCACTCCTCGATCTCGTTATATGTCTGATTTGCTCTCAGAAGTGAATTTCTTTCTGCAAGTATACGGGTTGTGAAATAGTATAAAAACTCAAAGTTCAAGTGCTAAGATGAACACAAGAAAACTTAAACACTTCGACTCAATCCTAATTTAATCCTAGCTTATACTTCTACAAAAGAGAAAATAAAAATCTTGTATTTAGTTTTGATAGGTTTAAACTAAGTTTAAATTACGAAAACAACTAAAACTGATTCCAACTTTATAAGAAAAACGACTCATAACCAATTGATCCAATCAATCAGGTTTTTCAGAATTTCAATGGAAGCTATATATAACTCAAATCTTTTGACTACGTCATGAGTCTTAGATTCAGAAGATTTAACTTTAAAATCAATGATTCTTTAAATTTTCAACTCTTAGAATAAATTGGATTAATTCTTGGATTAATCTTTCAATCTTCAACTATTGGAATAATAGCCACATATGATTGAATTAATAATACCAATTCCCCGATTGGATCCCTAATCCTCCATTTTTTGAGAATTAACAGTCCCCTATTAGTCTATAGTTTAATTTTTGTACTATAACATCGTTAAAATGGGTCCTACGAGATTAATAGTCCAATTCTATCATCAAGTCTATTATCAAATGTTATAACCTTATAGTTTTTTTTTAGTGCTTCGAAAACACTTTATAGTCTAATGTGTGAACTGTGTGATGTGCATTTTTTTGAAATGTTAACCTTTTTTTTTCTAAAGGAAAAAAGAAGAAAAAGAAACTCACGCAGTTCATGTAAGTCTAGGGCTTGGGGCTCAATTCAGGGGATAACCTTTGTGTGCATGTGATTCTATTTCTAAACTCAGCCTCTTGGGTTTGGGTTCACTGCTCCTACTCATATACCCAAGATATCTCACGTGTCTCCTCAATATTGGTGACATGGGATGGGTTTGTTATGGTACAGAGGTTTATAATGCAACCCATGATAAAAATCCTAAATTCACAAAAGTTGCTTCTCTTTGATCCACCAAATTGAACAAAAATATGAGAGCAATTTTGGAGTACAATCAAATTGTCTTTCATCAGATTGTGTGATTGACATTAGACTTTGAAGGTGTAAAAAGGGTCTCTTATTAGTGATAAGTCTCATCCAGAAACAAAATGCAAATACTTCTAGAGTGTTGAAAACATTACAAGAGAAACTTTCTAGTTATAGAGTGTTTGACCTAGGCGAGAAAATCAAAGTGGCAACCACTATGACCTATAGGAAAAAGATAAAGAGTTTAGAAGGTGGATAGAAAATATAGTAGTAAAAGTAAAAAAATAAAAGAAAAAATATCTAATACAAAAGGCAATTCCAAGACAAATAGAAATGAAACAACCATGTTTTATAGGACCCTCATATCATAAGGGTGTTGGTCCTGCTTGATTTGTTTGCTTTATGTCTTTTTGCATAATCAAAGGCATTAAAACTAATGAGGGGTGAAATCCTCTACTAATGAAGTTATCTTTAGAAAAAGTGATTTGCCCAAGGTGAACATGTCATCACGTTGTCTACAAAAAAATCGTCGCCAGTGTCTCTAAGAGTCAACACTCAGCATGTCCAAGTTTCTTATGGTGTTGAGGTAAACTATTCCACATTGTCTCTAAGAGTCAACACTCAGCATGTCCAAGTTTCTTAAACACCATCCATGTCCTCTCAATATCCCAAATCTTGAGACTTTGTCCATGTTTCTTAGAGCCAATGTGGAATAGTTTACCTCAACACCATCTTTACACTGAGGTAAACTTGAGACTCCATCCCCCCTAGTCTTCTACGGTTGCGGTGCCATCTCCATTTGGCATTCATCACTTGTTACGCCGCGATCCTCGGCCATAACTTCCTTATTTGGTAATCCGATGATTATGCCGTATTTTCCTCACACGTCTGTAAGCTCTCCATCTATAAAAATGCTGTTCACCATCAATCGAAAGGGGGTAACCACATTCTCACTCATACTATTGTGATATAATTTGGCTATGCTTTGTCTAGCAAATTCACCTTTGTCTCATCTCCACACCAAAGGGTTTTTGAGTGGATTCATCCTGTACGATGACGTTTGCTTCCTTGAGGAGGTTATCGAAGTCAACACTGAGCTTCTTAAGTAATTCTGACTGTTGGTTATTCGTTCAAGATTTTTATCACAATAGTTTTGTGTCGTATGTGGGAATGACTATTCTCAATACTCTATTCACTTGTGTAACCGTTTACTACCTAGGCAAAGTACTAACAACCCTTTAGATGATAGAGCACATCCAATGGCAAATGTTAACCAAGCTCTAGATCTCAAGGGCATTCACCGTGAGATGCATGGAATTGTTGAACAAATCAGGATAATGAATGAGATAACCCGTCTGATATAACACCTCGCCATGAATAATCCACCTCATGTCACTACACCAATCCTTGAAGATGCTGGTTAATCTCACCATTCTCATCGATTGGGCGACTAGGATTCATAAAATTGTCAAAGTGCTAGTTAGGGATGCTCCGCGAGGAGCCATCAATGCCGATCTACAAGTCTACATTCCAGCTGAGGAAGAAGTCCTGAGGTGTCCGAATCCAGATCGTCTAGCAAAACTCAGAATACGGCAAGTGAGGAAATTCGCGAATAGGGAAGATTACCTCGTCGGGAAGAACTTATGCACGAATGCCATGGCAAATCCGCTAATCAAAAATTCAAAGACCTAGATGCTCTAATCAACGCTATTAATACCGGCATAAATGCTCCAGTCATAGTGCATGCTTTGAAAACACAAATAGAGCCCCCATTCACGAAGAGAGTAATGGGAGTTAGGGTGTCCTCCTAATTCCAACTACCATCTCAGCTAGGAGTATATGAGGGAAAAATGGATCTGATGGATCACCTGGACTTGTACAAAAACCTAATAATGCTCTAGGGATATTCGGACGAGGTAATGTGCAAGGCTTTCTCAGCAACTTTGAAGGGGCCAACGAGATCATGGTTCAGGAAGTTATCTCCCAGAGTCATTGATTCATTTAGTGACATGAGTAGGCTTTTCGTCGCCAACTTCATGCATTGCAGGGTCAAACAGAAGAATGTCTCCCATCTCTTCACGGTTCACTAGAAAGACAGAAATAGCATGAAAGACTACGTCAGAAATAGAAGCCAAACATAAGAGGCGAGGAAAGGAGGATCAAAAGAGTAAGGAACTAGATACATGGCGAACAGATTACGAAAGCTAGTTAAAACTTAAGAGGTTTGAGCGAGATGCTGGGGGGCGAATTAATGAATGGCGTCTTCATACCCCTTCTCACCTAACCAATATGATGTTGCCTCTCCTCAATGCCCCCATCGCATAGGTACTCATGGAGATCAAGAATGAGGAATTTGTGAAGTGGCTAGGGAAGATTAAGACCAATTGCCTTCAAAGAAACAAGAACAAATATTGCTAGTTTCACAAGGATCATGGGCATAATACAAAGGAG
>BRYE01000030.1:2966110-2971110 GCA_030159115.1 Actinidia arguta var. hypoleuca | reverse complement strand
CAGAAACGTTCCTCTTGATTTCTTGCCAAATCCAAGCATCAACGTTGCCAAAACCGTTTGCTAGATAACATTGGAGCCGACATAGATGGATGGCATCGCTGCGTACCTAAAAACTAGAGAGCTACCATATGACAAACTCCAAGCACAATGAATTTGAAATTAGTCAAGCATATTTTGTTTCCTCCACGGGACACTATACAAGAGGTCCTTATCAGGACCACTCCTGAGATGTCTCCGACTAGAAGAGGCAAATTATGTGCTTAAAGAGATTCAAGAAGGCATCTACAAAAATCACTCCAAGGCCAGATCACTAGTTAGAAAGGTAGTTTGTCAAGGGTATTTTTGGCCATATGGAACGAGATGCAATGACATTCACCAGAAAGTATGACAAGTGTCGAAGGTTTGCTTCGATAAGTCACCTTCCCCCCACCGAGATGGTTCCAATGAGCAGCCCATGGTCGTTCGCTTAATGGGGGATAAATATACACAGACCAGTACCTCAAGCTCAGTTATAGAGATTTTTTTTGATTTGTCGCCATAGATTACTTCACTTAATGGATAGAGATGGAACCTCTCACCAAAATCACTAAAAGAAACACCAAAAACTTTGTCTGGAAAAATATCACATGCCAATTTGGGATCATGTGGGTAATTATTTCTGACAATGCAAAACAATTTGACAATGACAGGTTCAAGCTGTTTTGTTCTGACCGTGCCATATCCAATTATTTTTCCTTGCCCAGTCATCCTCATACAAATGGTCAAGTGAATGTCACCAACAGGACAATCTTGAGGACCTGAATCCAAGGCTCGAGAAATCTAAGAACGGATGGACAGACGACCTTCCAAGTGTGCTGTGGGCTTATCACACAACGAGTAGGATCCCGACGGGTGAGACATCGTACTCTCTAGTGTATGGGACATAGTTAGTCATACCAGTGGCAATAGGAATGTAATACCCCGAACCCATAAATTTCTTTTATTCATGCCTTAATGTAAAATTTAATTCTATTAGGACCTAATTGTAAGTATTTTATGGTCAAAGTTGTAACGCCCCGCAACCCGGTCTATGCGGATCGACGGTTCGTCACCGGCCGGCGGCTTGCCGCCAAGGCCTACTTATCTTTAACTTGTGCATACTCATTCAAATTGGTATAATTTTTTTCTTTTCTTTTTCGGAAGCGTCATAATACTGAAAATAATAAAGTAGAGTGTGCACACTGTATACAGAGCTGTGCCTAAGCTTTAAACTTCCCACATACATCATTACATAATATAGGGTCTAGCCCTTACAAAACAATATAAGGCCATTGGCCACAAAACTAAAGTCTACTTGCTATCTTCTTCTTACTGCTCTTCGGACTGGTCTCCTGAAAAGGTTTTCGAAAACGTAAGCTAAAAGCTTAGTGAATAACAACAGATGCATGAACATAAAATACCATGGATTATTTCATAACATACTCATATCATTTAGCTTAAACATGTGAGCATACATATCTTTTCTGAAAATATGAACTTTCATAACTGGAAGCTCACAGAATTTTGGCATACTTGCTTTTGTACTTGTACATATCATATACTGAAACTATGACAACTCGGCTGAACTGGGTGACCATATAGGTCGGGTGGCTCTTTTGGCCAGAGATATCTCACTGTGTAGATGGAACTTATTTAATGTCCCCCATCTACCTTAGGACCTTAGGCTAGATTAAAGTCCCACCACGGGGGACCCCGAGTGTCACTATACTTGCTTATCTTGAACATACTTAGCTTTTCTTGTAAATCATGCATCCATGGATTTCAATACATAGCATAGTAACATTGAATACTTTGAAAGGCATGGCATTCATATTTAGAACATAATCATTGATGCATTGAAAGCATGGAAAAATGGTTACATATAACATAATACGTATTGAAAACACTTTTGAAGATACATAGGTTTTGTCCATGGCATCGTGTTACTCACCTTGGTTTCCTTGGCTAAGTGCTATACTTGGCGTTCCTACACATATATGACATACGATACAAAATGTCAATACTATGATCGAAAAGGTTTAAAACTAATATAACAACTCTCGACTTGACTAAAGGTATCCCCGCTCAAGGATAACCTACGCCCTAGGGCGACACTCCTAGGAATAGGTTTAAGGATCCTAGGTTGACTATTAATGGCCAAAGGCAACACTTGTCTATAGTTCCTTCATCGCATCCCATTTACCTCACGACAATAAATATACCTCCTAGGTCAATATCATTTGAAAATAGACTTAATGACCTTCAATTTGGTAGGTCATGAGTTTGAGACGCATCCCAAATAAAGAAGTTATGCTAAATTGAATAAGGACTAATTTCTAAAGAAAATTGTGTTGTTGGTAAAAGCTTAGGCCGACTTTAAACTTCAATATCTCATAATATAGATGGAATTAAATTGTAAACTTTATGTGGTTATAAAGGTCTACGAGTCTATTTTCCAAGGCTTCGAACGGTGTCTCAATCCGAATTTTCTAGAGAAAGTTATGCCCGTTTTACAAAACAGTGTCTGGGCTGAAAATGGTCTGGCGTTCGAACGTGGCGTTCGAACGTCAGGCGTTCCAACGTGGCGTTCCAACGCCTAGGCAAAAATGAAAATCCTAACTCTGGACGTTCCAACGTGGCGTTCCAACGCCTGGGCGTTCCAACGTGGCGTTCCAACGCCTGGGCAAAAATGAAAATCCTAACTCTGGACGTTCCAACGTGGCGTTCCAACGCCTGGGCGTTCCAACGCCAGTCGCGCGCAGCAGCAGAATTGGCACGAAACTTGTCAAAAACTTATCCAATCTTAATCCAAACTTCACCAAAGTTTTTATGGCTCAACTACACACTCAAGAGACAACAATAACTCAAACTCAAGCCTCAAAACTAACCCTAGCATGGTAGATCTAAGGTTAAAGTTTCAAAAACCCTAACATTTAGAAATTTGGAATTTTTGTTTCTAGCATTCAATTTCTTTGAATTGAGCTTCAATATGCTTCAATTGGGACTTAAGGGAGTCCTCTAAACTCAACATTGGGCTTACCTAAAGGTATCTAAGGTATAACCCAATTTCTTCAACTTATACATATACATAAAAATAGATTTTTCTTACCTTCTCAAGCTTGGTAGAGCTTTCAATGGCTTCCTTAGGCTTGGAATTTGAACTTTCTCTCCAAGCTTCTTCTTCTCTTCCTTCCTTCTTCTTCCTTTCTTTCTTCTCTCTTTCTCTCTCTCTCTCTCTCTATACGAATTTTGTGTGTGTGTGTTTGGCTTGGTGTTTTGCAAGAAACACATGGGATTCAATCCCATGTGCCCACCTCCACCCTTTTCTTGTTACAACCTTCCTCCTAATTGGTCATTTAATCTATTTTGGTCACTTTTGACCACTTTGACCATAAAATACTTACAATTAGGTCCTAATAGGATTAAATTTTACATTAAGGCATGAATAAAAGAAATTTATGGGTTCGGGGTATTACAAAAGTGGTCAAAAGTGACCAAAATAGACGAAATGACCAATTAGGAGGGAGGTTGTAACAAGAAAAGGATGGAGGTGGGCACATGGGATTGAATCCCATGTGTTTCTTGCAAAACACCAAGCCAAACACACACACACACAAAATTCGTATAGGGAGAGAGAGAGAGAGAGAGAGAGAGAAGAAAGAAAGGAAGAAGAAGAAAGGAAGAGAAGAAGAAGCTTGGAGAGAGAGAGTTCAAATTCCAAGCCTAAAGAAGCCATTGAAAGCTCTACCAAACTTGAGAAGGTAAGAAAAATCTATTTTTATGTATATGTATAAGTTGAAGAAATTGGGTTATACCTTAGATACCTTTAGGTAAGCCCAATGTTGAGTTTAGAGGACTCCCTTAAGTCCCAATTGAAGCATATTGAAGCTCAATTCAAAGAAATTGAATGCTAGAAACAAAAATCCCAAATTTCTAAATGTTAGGGTTTTTGAAACTTTAACCTTAGATCTACCATGCTAGGGTTAGTTTTGAGGCTTGAGTTTGAGTTATTGTTGTCTCTTGAGTGTGTAGTTGAGCCATAAAAACTTTGGTGAAGTTTGGATTAAGATTGGATAAGTTTTTGACAAGTTTCGTGCCAATTCTGCTGCTGCGCGCGACTGGCGTTGGAACGCCACGTTGGAACGCCCAGGCGTTGGAACGCCACGTTGGAACGTCCAGAGTTAGGATTTTCATTTTTGCCTAGGCGTTGGAACGCCGCGTTGGAACGCCCAGGCGTTGGAACGCCACGTTGGAACGTCCAGAGTTAGGATTTTCATTTTTGCCTAGGCGTTGGAACGCCACGTTGGAACGCCTGACGTTCGAACGCCACGTTCGAACGCCAGACCATTTTCAGCCCAGACACTGTTTTGTAAAACGGGCATAACTTTCTCTAGAAAATTCGGATTGAGACACCGTTTGAAGCGTTGGAAAATAGACTCGTAGACCTTTCTAACCATATAAAGTTTACAATTTAATTCCTTCTATATTATGAGATATTGAAGTTTAAAGTCGACCTAAGCTTTTACCAACAACACAATTTTCTTTAGAAATTAGTCCTTATTCAATTGAGCATAACTTCTTTATTTGGGATGCGTCTCAAACTCATGACCTACCAAATTGAAGGTCATTAAGTCTATTTTCAAATGATATTGACCTAGGAGGTATATTTATTGTCATGAGGTAAATGGAATACGATGAAGGAACTATAGCAAGTGTTGCCTTTGGCCATTAATAGTCAACCTAGGATCCTTAAACCTATTCCTAGGAGTGTCGCCCTAGGGCGTAGGTTATCCTTGAGCGGGGATACCTTTAGTCAAGTCGAGAGTTGTTATATTAGTTTTAAAACCTTTTCGATCATAGTATTGACATTTTGTATCGTATGTCATATATGTGTAGGAACGCCAAGTGTAGCACTTAGCCAAGGAAACCAAGGTGAGTAACACGATGCCATGGACAAAACCTATGTATCTTCAAAAGTATTT
>BRYE01000030.1:2943610-2953610 GCA_030159115.1 Actinidia arguta var. hypoleuca | reverse complement strand
GACTTTCCAAACGTCTCACTCTATGCCCAAACGGATTTGATTCTCCAAGTTCAGACCGCTATGCTAATCATATCGCCTTATTTAGCTCGCCAATTTCAAGAAATGAATAATGTTCACCATACAATTTTGTTAACCGGATTAACGAATTGCATCTCGCCAAATTCTTCAATTATTTTACTAAGGTATTTTGCTTGCCAAGTTCACAATGACATTTTGCCAATAAGCATTTTGCCAAATTATTATGATCGACATGTCAAAACTATGTCGCCAGTTTACAACCTTGCAGGTTGAGTTATTAACTTATTATGTGCACCTAATAGCTTTAACTCGCAAAGTTTAGTTATTTTGATTATGAAGTTCTTCACTCTGCCAATTTCATCATACTTCCTATTTGTTACTAGTGATGTCGCCAGACCACATTTATATTCACTCGACAGTAACAAACACATTGCCATGAAAAAATGATATGAAGAAAAATATTTTATTTACAACTGATGTCGCCTTTACAAAAAAAAAAAAAATATACATGGAAATGCCTACTAAAGGAGGTTAGCGTCTGGCATATCCTTCTCTTCCTCCTCATCCTCATCAACAAAGTCAAGATTGACCTAGAAATCTTGGATATCGAGGTCGGGATGGAGAATGCTGATTTGCTTCTTGCACAAGTCGAAACCCTCGCCAAAGTATGACAAAGTTGCTCCTTCCACAACTTCTTTCTACTCATCCAAAACTTTTAACTTGTCAATTGCTGATGTCTTGACGAGGGCCTCTCTCCTCCTCATCTTGTCCGTTTCTCGTGCTTTTCCATGGTGACATCAGGCTCTTTTTTAAACTTCTCAACTCCTTGTTGGCATGTTGTTTTACAGCCTCAAGCTCGCCCACCATACCCTTTAGGTCTTTGGCCACCTGTTGAGCACAAGTCATCTTGTCTCAAATAGATGAAGCATTGTCCTGCTAAGTTATCGCCTCCTCTTGCATTTCTTTAGCTCGATCAGCAAGAGAAGAGACCAACACCACCGTCTGCGAAAGATAATGAACTTGACAAAATACTATAAATGTAAAAGTACATACATGATTTGGATAGAAGTAACCACCTAACTGAGGGAATGAAGGAACTGAGTGGTCGCCATGTCGAGGTCCAACCACTCACCATCTCCTTATCGGCGAGAAGCATGACCCCTTGGAGAAGCTTTTCTGCCATAAGACAACTCTTGGATTGATCGAGGTCCGCTCTCCAAGAGTTGTAAAAGTTGGCATGTCCCGGGCAACATGGCCCAAAGTGGCCTTGGACTTTGTTGGGGCCTTGGCAGCGGACCCCTTCTTCTTGTCGTCGGGTGGGGGCATAAGTCCTTTTTTTTTGGATCTGTTGCCTACTTTCCCTTCTTCACAGGCAATATGTCTGGCACTTCCTCTCAGGCCCGCTTCTCTCCTATGTGGATACCCTTATCCTTAGTTGGGGTCACGCCCTTCTTAGGCTCGCCATTTGCCTTTACCAACTGGGCAAGCTTTTTTAGATCCTTTTTTTTTTCAACATTGCTGCATTAAGAAACATAAGTTAATTAAGAAAGATGATGGATTATTTAAAGGGAAAGAAGGCAATACCATCCAATCTTAGTTCAGGGGTATCTGTGAATCCGACCAGGCCTCAAAACTTGAGCTTGAGCTATATGGTTCCCAATGAAGGAAAGATGGCCAAATTTTAGGCTTGAGCATTGATAACAACATTTGATCAGGGAGGAGAGGCAGGGTTTCCCTTTGTCTCTTCCTAATGGTGCCTACGTACTCCAACGAGTCATCTCGGGTATGTTTAACTCAGGGGGGTCACCTCGGGAAAGGTGGGACTTACCATCATCATCCACAATGTGTGCCTCATTGCCTATATTTTTCTCCTCGGCATTGTCCCCACCATTGGATTCCATTTTCTCCAAATCAAGGGCAAAGCTCCAGTGGAAAGCCTTCAAATGAAAGATATCCTTGACCGCATAGAATTGCCCCTACTCTAAGTTGCCACAAATTTGGTTGAACCTCTCTTGTTCTAATTCGGTTAGGACAAGTGACATGTTACAACACTGATCTAAAAATGTTAACACAATGTTCGAAAAAGGTATAAATGAAGATTGATAAACGAAGAACGATCCGATAAATGACAGTTAACCTAGGGTGCTCCACGACCTCGGAACCTTTGAACTCCAAGCTAGTCCATGGGTGAACTCCTAGTTGTTTTCCCAAAATAAAGAAGAATTTCTTCTTCTATCCCTTGATGTTGTTGGGATATCCCCTAATTTAAGGTGCATATTGGCCTCACCTTGAAGTATAGCCACCCCTAGTCTAGACTTGGGTTGTTAAATAGGCCGAACAGATGTCTAAACTCGTTTAGGAAGATGGAGAATTTCTTAAATCACCACAGCACCAATGTGCAAACCGTACTTCACCATGCATTGGGGGGAAGTTGGGAGGGGAAAACATTATAATAGGCTAGTATTTTCCTAAGTGTGGGGTGAATGGGGAAACATAGACTTGCGTGAAAAGAGGCCTTTAGAAGGCCCTCTTGCCCGAGCGAGTAGACGCTATGGTCTCTTCAGCCTCGGGGAGCCTCAGGGAGCCTCGTCTGAATTCCAGTGGAAAGAGCATGACTCTCGTAAATGATCTAGCTCATCTTAGGTTATTATATTTGTCCATCTCTCAAGTGGGGGCCTAATATCTATTAAGGGATCTCCCTCATTTCCAAAACAGTCCTCCCTAGGAGAGGAGGGATATTTAGTGACCTCAATATCCATATAGGAACATTCGAGGTGGTGCATACTTACAAAATAGTTAACACAAATGAGGAGCAGGGAAGGCAAGGTGAGAAAGAACCATGTCAGATCAAATTTGACAATTCTCGAACGAAAGGGATGGAAGAGTGCACAGTGTGAAGGGTCTCCTAATTATAGGGGAAACATAGGGCCAAGATCTAATCGCTTCAACGGATAAGATTGGATGACACTCCACATACTGAGAACCTTTCAGCCAGTTGTAGATGAAGGGATGCACCTTTCATTAATGCATCTACACGTGCCGTCCCTATAGAGCATGCCATCATTGTGTGCTTACATCATTCATCAACCCCCCATGATTTGTTACTCGATAATGCCAACTAATTTTCCTTGGCATCTCGAGTAGGGGGCAACTGATGAAGGGTGAAATCCTCACCTAATGAAGTTATCTCTATAGAAAGTGATTTGGCCTAAGGTGAACATGTCGCCATGTTGTTTACAAAAAGATCACGTTGCTAGTGTCTCTTAGGGTCACCACTCAGCATGTCCAAGCTTCCTAAACACCATACATGTCCTCTCAATATCCCAAATCGCCAATGTCGAGCAGTTTACCCCGCCACCATCTTTAGACTGAGGTAAACTTAAGACTAGATCTCCCCTAGTCTCTTACGGTTGCGATGCCATCTCCATTTGGCATTCACCACCTGTTACGCAGCAATCCTCAACCATGGATCCCTTATTTGGTAATTCGTTGATTATGCCACGGTTTCCTCGCATGTCTGTAAACTCTCCATCTATAAAAGTCTGTTCACCATCCACTAGAAGGGGGAAACCACATTCTCATTCATACTATTATGATATAATTTGGTTGTGCTTTATCTAGAAAATTCACCTCGGTCTTATCTCCACGCCAAAAGAGTTTTGAGTGGCCTCACCTCGACCGGTGACGTTTGCTTCCTTACGCAGGTTGCCAAAATCAACACTGAACTTCTTGAGTATTTCTGAATGTTGGTTGCTTGTTCTATATTTCTATCACAACAAAAAACACCACCTTTATTCTCTTAAGTATAGATAAAACACATGGACTAGCCTCTTTCTTGATCAAGAACAATGTGATGATGCACGGGTTATAGAGATAGGGGACAAGTGGTGGTCGTCACTAATTTTGGTACTGTTGAAAGGGTTTTTTTTTACTATATTTTTATTATCTATCAATGGATTATATATGCTTGTCACTTTTACGTTATATTGTAAATAATACGTTTTTATTTATTTATCCTTTCTATATCAACGTTTTTCGAGTTTTTTATTTGTTAATTTATTTATTTTTATTATAATTTGTCTTTGTTTAGATGGTTTTTAATATATGTCAAATTAGACTACATAATATAGTATAAATTTATGTTTTAATGCATCTTTTCATTTACAAATGTACATAAGTTCATCTCTCTCAAGTTAAATTCATGGTTGTGTCCCTAAGTTATCTAGTTTTCAGGTAGAGTAATGTTATAAAAAGTTACAAGAAAAAAACTTACACAATTTATATAAAAGAATGATGCAGAAAAATTAGAGTTCTTTATTTTAAAACAAGTTGGAAAAAGATAAATGTTACGAAAACAAAATTTCCATATATACAAGGATGGAACAGTAGCAGTTTTGCATTATTACTTGTAAACCAAATGATGGATCTTTTAGCAATAGATTTTGACAAACATTCATAATTTTTTTGTAAGATTCGTATTTTCCTTTCAGGGAAGGCTACTTTAATAGGTGAAGAATTTCAAGGATGGGACCTTTAATAGTACCAAAATGACATGCAGTGAGGACTTTCTTGGTAGATCAAGCTCTACAGTCATGGTCGACACCACCATTGTAGTAGCACCTACCCTTTGTGTTTGAACTTCTGATTAGGGGTGTACAAAAGACCCGAAAGACCCGAGAACTAAACCAACCCGATTTTATTGGATTGGTTTGGTTCGGTTCTACCATACCCATGGTTTGGTTCTGGATCTAAAAATTGTAGACCCTAATAATTCAATTCGGTTCTAGGGTCTGTAAGATTTTTTTACCCAAAACTGAACCAGACCGAAATAGAACTGAATAAGAAACCGAAGTCTAGAGCCGATCATATAGTAATATAGTGCACTCACCATACACTATTATTGCTTATGCTATATAAATCAATAATGGAGAACCCACCCAACCCGATAGAGAAATAACTGAAGAACCGAACCGATCTCACTTGGATTGGTTCGGCTCGATTCTGGGTCCAAAAATAGAGAATCGATTAAGATTTGTTCAGTTCTGAGTTTGTTATAGAACTGAACTGAACAGACCCATGCACACCCCTACTTCTGATAGTAATTGTTGAAGGCAACTAGCAAGGCTTGTTCACTTGAATCTTACTGCAACTTGCACCTCCCTTACCATAAGCCCAATCTAGGGTTGCTTATAGCTCAACGTATGGGGTCTGCTCGTTAGCCAAGCACCATGCTCAAACTTTGCATCTAAAATGTGCTTACAAGAATAAAGAGTTAAAAACTAGTAAAGGAGATGTAATGAAGGATGGTGATAAACTGAAATGGGTATTGGTTATTCTACCTAATACTTTTGGAATTCTCATCAGTAGCAATAGAGAAAACAAGATTATGAGCTGAGCTTTTGTGACATTTCTAAGAGAGAGGGGGAGTCAAGTAAGAATGAACAGGATAAAACTACTTATAATAGTTCACACTTCTCTAGTGTCTTGCTAAGGTACAATAAAGTACAAATGGTGTCACATGGAGAGAATAAACCAGAAAATGGGTTCCACTAGGGGTGTTTTATACAGCAATAATAGATAATGTCCATGTGAGGAATTTTGGCAAACTTTTGTGACAAACAATCTTTTTGGATTATAATTTTGCTAAGGCCTAAAGTGATTTTCATGTGTATCCAATCTCATAGCTAAGCATAGGCTCTTGTGATCAAGCGTCAAGTAATCATCATGTTCAAGGGAAAATCAGCCCAAGGTTTTAACTAAACATTCCACCAGATATGAAATTAGCCCAACATCTTAGAAGTCTAGCTAATATTTTTAAGATGAAATTCATATAAAATCTCTTGTTCTTCTATTTGGAAATATTAAAAGAGAGACAAAGCCTAACTTGAGAAAGGAAAATTTTAACTTCACATACTCCAGGCCCTCTGCAAACTAAATAGATGTGTGCTTGATGTAGAGAATTATATGCTCACATGTCTAAATATTTAATTACTATTTTAAATGAGAATTTATTTAATCATATAATTGGATGTTATTTTATTATATCATGAGATGATATGGATATTATCAAATATCACGAGATGATATGTTCCTAAGTTATTTGCAGATACGATATATGTGTGAAAATGAAATTTTTACATAGAAGATATTAATTGTTAATTCTGATAATTTTAAATTAGTTCATAGTCAATGATGAGATTAGGTGTCTCATCTATGAAAACTATAATATTGTTAACCTATATGTGATAGGATGGTTTATCTCAACCATCGGAGTAGATGACTCTTGGTTAAAGTGTTGATATATAGGAAATATACTAAACTGGATTATTGTAAGAAAGTAAATCAGATAAAACAGTCGTTTTATGATGAAATTTTACATTCGCTATTTTTCATTGATTCTTAATCCTGAGAGAATGGTGAACTCAAGTTCTTGACATCGTTCATGTTGTTTTACCAATGAGTAAGGCTAATTGAAGTTAACATCTCGGTATCATGGGTGGTCATTGTTAGGTCTGTGAGAACCCTTAATTCTCAATATAGAATCTCACTCTCTTTCTAAGAAAGAGTGGATATCACTTGTGAGTTAATTCATTAATTTAGTCATTGAAATTCAAATCCAATCTTTTCAGTAAATTGTTTATCGAAATTAAGACTTATTGTTTAAATGACTAAATAGGAAATGAACTATGAATCATGAGGGTAAGAATAATTAGGATTTTATGACAATTAATTAATCCAAACTTAATTATTGATACCTATAGAAAGGGGTTTTAATCGTGGTATAAAATAGCGATGAGAGTAGTTCAGTCCTTTTATTTTGAAGTGCAATCCAAACTTTTTAGTGGAATTAATTTTGTAATACTCCGAACCCATAAATTTCCTTTATTCATGTCTTAATGTAAAAATTTAATTCTATTGGGACCTAATTGCAAGTATTTTACGGTCAAAGTGGTCAAAAGTGACCAAAATAGATGAAATGACCAATTAGGAGGAAGGTTGTAACAAAAAAGGAATAGAGGTGGGCACATGGGATTGAATCCCATGTGTTTCTTTCAAGCACCAAACCAAGCACACACACACAAAAGAAATTCGTATAGAGAAGAGAGAGAAAGAGAGAGAAGAAAGAAAGGAAGAAGAAGGAAGGAAGAGAAGGAGAAGCTTGGAGAGAGTCCACAATCCAAGCCTAAGGAAGTCATTGAAAGCTATACCAAGCTTGAGGAGGTGAGAAAAATCTATTTTTATGTATATGTATAAGTTGAAGAAATTAGGTTATGCCTTAGATGCCTTTAGTAAGCCCAATGTTGAGTTTAGAGGACTCCCTTAAGTCCCAATTGAAGTATATTGAAGCTCAATTCAAAGAAATTGAATGCTAAAATAAAAATCCCAAATTATTAAATGTTAGGGTTTTTGAAACTTTGACCTTAGATCTACCATGCTAGGGTTAGTTTTGAGGTTTGATTTTGAGTTATTGTTGTCTCTTGAGTGTGTAGTTGAACCATAAAAACTTTGGTGAAGTTTTGGGTTAAGATTGGATAAGTTTTTGGCAAGTTTTCATACCATTTCTGCTGCTGCGTGCAGCTGACGTTCGAACGCCTCTGTGGGACGTTCGAACGCCGCTGTGGGACGTTCGAACGTCCAGAGAGTTAACATTTGGCGTTGTCGGGCGTTCGAACGCTGGCGTTCGAACGCCAGACCATTTTCAGCCCAGACACTGTTTTGTAAAATGGGCATAACTTTCTCTAGAAAATTCGGATTGAGACACCGTTTGAAGTGTTGGAAAATAGACTCGTAGACCTTTCTAAATACATAAATTTTACAATTTAATTCCATATTTATTATGAGATATTGAAGTTTAAAGTTAACCTAAGTTTTTACCAGCAACACAGTTTTTTTAGAAATTTAGTCCTTATTCCATTGGGCCTAACTTCATCATTTAGGATGCGTTTCAAACTCATGACCTACCAAATTGAAGGTCATTAAGTCTATTTTCAAATGATATTGACCTAGGATGTATATTTATTGTCGTGAGGTAAATGGGATGTGATAAAGGAATTATAGTCAAGTGTTGTCTTTGGCCATTAATAGTCAACCTAGGATCCTTGAACCTATTCCTAGGAGTGTCGTCCTAGGGCATAGGTTATCCTTGAGCGGGGATACCTTTAGCCAAGTCGAGAGTTGTTATATTAATTTTAAACCTTCTTGATCATAGTATTGACATTTTGTATCGTATGTCCTATATGTGTAGGAACACCAAGTGTAGCACTTAGCCAAGGAAACCAAGGTGAGTAACATGATGCCATGGACAAAACCTATGTATCTTCAAAAGTGTTTTCAATACGTATTATGTTATATGTAACCGTTTTTCCATGCTTTTAATGCATCAATGATTATATTCTAAATACCAATGCCATGCCTTTCAAAGTACGCAATGTTACTATGCTATGTATTGAAATCCATGGATGCATGATTTACAATAAAAACTAAGTATGTTCAAGATAAGCAAGTATAATGACACTCAGGGTCCCCCGTGGTGGGACTTTAATCTAGCCTAAGATCCTAAGGTAGATGGGGGACATAAAATAAGTTCCATCTACAGAGTGAGATATCTCTGGCCAAAAGAGCCACCCGACCTATATGGTCATCCAGTTCAGCCGAGTTGTCATAGTTTCAGTATATGATATGTACGAGTACAAAAGCAAGTATGCCAAGATTCTGTGAGCTTCAAGTTTATGAAAGTTTATGTTTTCAGAAAAGATATGCATGCTCACATGTTTAAGTTAAATGATATAAGTATGTTATGAAATAATCCATGGCATTTTATGTTCATGCATCTGTTGTTAATCACTAAGCTTTTAGCTTACGTTTTCGAAAACCTTTTCAGGAGACCAGTCCGAGGAGCAGTAAAAAGAAGATAGCAAGTAGACTTTAGTTTTGTGGCCAATGACCTTATGTTGTTTTATAAGGACTAGACCCTATATTATGTAGAAAGTTTAAAACTTAGGCACAACTCTGTATACAGTGTGCACACTCTACTTTATTATTTTCAGTATTATGACGCTTCAAAAAAGAAAAAAATTATACCAATTTGAATGAGTATGCACAGGTTAAAGATAAGTAGGCCTTGGCGGCAAGCCGCCGGCCGGTGACGTACTGTCGATCTGCATAGACCGGGTTGCGGGGCGTCACAAATTTAGATTAATTATTGATCTCGGCAGCCCACGAGCATGGCAAGGGCGTGGCAAGCCGCAGCCAGCGACGCTGCAGGAGCAGTAACTCGTTGTAGAATCTAGCAATGTGCAATAACGGACAACAGCGTCGTAACAGCAATAGACCGTAAAATAAGGCTCCATGCAATAATAGGCCTATAACAGCAAGGCTGCAGTATCTCGAGGTTCAATCCATGATTTTCTTATGTTATTCAAGGTATCTCGAACCCTCTTCTAGATCGCTGTTATACGATTACATGGTATTAAGATATGAAAAATAAAAAAATTAAAAATGAGCTTCCGATGTAAGGATGAGATCCCTTTCAATTGATAAATCTATAAAAGATCTAAGAATCATTTGAACCTTAATTCATCTTTCTGATAATGATTCAAAAAATCTATACTCTTTACGTCAAGTAATTTGAAGGTGTTTGAAGGCAAGGATAAGCCTTTTGAAGGAGTTTGAAGACAAAGATGATCCAGGCAGTGTATTCCGATGGTAGATCGAGTTTGGACGAGGGGAATTCATGCATGGGAAATGATTCACGAGAGATTCGTCATGAGCAATCTTAGCTATGGGTGAGGACACACGGTATATAGTAGTAAGAACTCGTGTTCCACATTTTTCATATAATTTGTTGATTTTTGACCTTGGGTCCCATGGTTTTTACCCGAGACGAGGGGTTTTCCACATTATATCGTTTGTCTCTATTTGTTCATGTTTAATTTATTGTGATTTTACTTGGTTGATCATGGATTATATTTTTATAGTAGTA
>BRYE01000030.1:2916110-2936110 GCA_030159115.1 Actinidia arguta var. hypoleuca | reverse complement strand
GAGGGAGTTTGGAAAATAAGACTAGCACAACAACCGTTGTGATTGGATGATTCATCTATGAACAACTTCCATCTCATCGTGTCACCATCCTTTTCCTCGACTTCCTCTTATTTGGCAAGCTCGACATTAGGGTCTGGAGTCTCATCTTCCTCAAAGTAGGTAAAATCAGCTACAAAGTCGACCAATGTTTGGGCTATGATAACCATTCTTGATCGGTACTCAATGTGGAATTCACCTAACTCGATGGACCACTTGAGGAGGCGACTTGAAGTGTCAAGTCATTTAAGAATCTTCTTGAGAGGTTGGTTTGTCAATATGATGATTGGGTGTGCCAGGAAGTAATGACAGAGCTTTCTCGCGCGCAATTATGAGTGCATAGGCAAGCTTCTCAATCTTCAAATATCTACTTTATGCTCCAAGAATAACTTTGCTGATGTAGTATACTGGTCTTTGGACTTCATCTTCCTATTTGATCAACATGGCGCTCACAGCTGTTGGCGACATGACTAAGTACAAAGTAAGTTCCTCGCCCATATTAGGAACTGTCAGGAGAGGGGGCAATCCAAGATACTCCTTTAGCTGTTGAAAGGCTAATTCTGATTCGTTCATCCACTTGAAGGCTTTATTCCCCCTCAAGATCTTGAAGAATGGCAAATATTTGTCTGTCGACTTGGAGACGAATCTATTAATAGCAACAACTCCCCCAGTCTAGCATTGCACATCATGAATGCTCTAGGACAAACTCATTATTAGAAGGGCTTGAATTTGGTCGGGGTTTGCTTGTATCCCTCGCTTGGTCACCAAAAAAACAAGGAATGTTCTGAAAGACACACCAAGTATGCACTTGGAGGGAATCAACATCATACAATGTTGACGTAGAATGTTGAAGGTTTTTTCCAGATGGGCAATATAATCTGATGCTTTGAGTCTCTTACCCATCAGGTTGTCGATGTAGACGTCCATGGTGTCTCTTATCAGTAATAGTTTGGAATCTCATCACTAGGTGATAGGTGGAGGTGATGGCTTTGATTTTTCCTAACGTGTGGTGACCCAAAATGGCTTTGTAGGGCGAGGGGCAATCTACGACAATGAAATCTTGCCACATTGTTGTTTGGTGTGGCTCAGTCCCCATAGTTAGAGGCAATTTAATCCACCCATGGGATGAATTGATCCTCCCCCGAATCCGATTAAGGGTGTGAAATGGATGGAGTTTGTCTTATTTGATCTTTATCTTGTCAAAAGTTGAGAAGAACAAGATATCAGTCGAGCTTCCATTATCGATCAATATCTTATATGTTGAAATTAGCAATGGTGGCAGACACAACCAGAGCGTCATCATGGGGGAGATGAAGGCCTCTCAAATTTTCATTAATGAAGGTGATAGGAGGACTTACCTTGGTTGTGGGTGAGGAGATATTATAGACTTCCTCTTCTACTCGCCCCTTTACTCGAGCGTGTCTCTTCCTCGACGACGTTGAAGATCTTTTTGATCCAAAACCTCCATGGATGGTTTGGATGTCTTCGGTAGTTGGCCTGTTATAAATGTACCCTCTTTTAGGCATGGCTGGTCTCGGGAGATCAACCACAAACTTTCTCAAGTACCCCCTCTTGATCAAGTCAGCAATTTGATCCTTTAGCTAAAAATAATCTTTTGTGTTGTGGCCATGATCCCTGTGAAATTCACAGTACTTGTTCTTATTTTTTTGGAGAGAGTTGATCTTGATTTTCCCAAGTCATTTCACAAACTCTTTGTTCTTGATCTCCATAAGTACTTGGGCGATGAGGGCATTGAGACATGGTTGTACCACCTCGATTCAGCAAGGAGGATTCCAAGGGCATCGATCATTGATCTGCCTCCAACGTCCCACTCAGGCTTCCTTGGTTTCATGTCACCCTTGTAATACATCCTTTGCGAATCAGGTTCCTTCCTCTTGTGATCTTCCTTTCCTCTCGTTTTTCGCTTGGCTTCGGCCAATTCTTCAATGGGGATATACTTATTGGCTTTAGCTTGGAGTATCGACAAAATTTTTGGTAGGTTCTTTGATAAAGAATCAAATATTGGACCATGACAAAGTCCTTCCATCATCGCCATGACTAACCTTGTCATTGGGGTCCTTTACTTCAAGGACGGCTTGATTAAATCACCTAACATAATCCTTCAGGCTTTCCTCATCTTTCTGATGGACAACGGAGAGATGGGAGGCATTCTTTTGCCTAACCCTACAGCTTAAGAAATTGGCGACAAAAAGCAAAATCAAGTTGCCAAATGAGTCAATGGTTATTGGTGATAACTTTTCTGAACTACGACCTCGCCATCCCTCTCAGAGTTGCTGAGAAGGCCCTGCACATTAACTCATCTGAAGATCCTTGAAGCATCATCAGGTTCTTGTACAAACCCAAGTGGTCCATTGAATTCATTTTTCCTTCATAAACTCCCATATGGTGAGGAAGCTTAAATCTAGAAGACTTTGACCTTCATCACCTTCTTAGTGAATTGGGGGTTCTGCCTGCCTTATCAATGCATCCACAGTTACTGGGGCATTAATGCTGGTGTTGATAACATCGATCCGGGTGTCCAAGTCATTGACATTTTTGCTCGGTCGATACATCACCGTGGTGCTTATCGAGATGATCATTCGAGCAAGGTGATCTTCCTCGCCTTCGAGCCTCCTTCTCAGCCAACTACTAAGTATTATTGGGAGATCACGACTCATATATTTCAGGGCTTCTCCTTCACCTTCCACGTCTGGAATGAGGGCTAGGGGATTGGCGACAATGGCCCCGTGCATAACTCCCTTGGCTGGCGCTTTGGTGATTCTACGAGGAGCCATGGCCGCCCGATCAATAAGAATGGTGAGATCGGTTAGCATAATTAGGAACTAGTGCGGTGGCAGGAGCTAGATTATTTATGGTAAGATGTTGCACCAGACATGCATTCGGCTCGTTCATAATCCTAATTTGCTCTGTAATGCCATGCATCTCACGATGAATGTCTTCGAGAATCGGAGCCTAATTAGCGCCAAGCATTGTAGGTACTATATTATCTAAGGGGCTACTGACACTTTGTCTAGGTAGTAGGTGACTATGCAGATACATAGAGTTTAAAGAACATTCATTCCCACAGGCGATGAGATCGTAGGAGATAAATCTACTAGACAAAGCACGGTAGAGAAATCAGAGAGCAATGGAGAATGAATCGCGATTGTAGTTACCTCTTTCTGGAGAATAATGAGCGGCTTTTATAGATGGAGATTTCACTCATGTGTGAGGAAATCACGGCGCATTCATCGGGCAACCGCGTAAGGAAGTCATTGCCGGAGATAGTTGCGTAATGGATGGAGATTGCCATGTGGAGGTCATGCCGCAACTACAGGAGACGGGTGGAGATGGACAAACCAGAGATCATGTTCACCTTGGGTTGGATAGGTAGGCGACAAGAACTACCGAGCACCAGGTATTGGCGACCTAGGATGCTTGGAGGAGAACACGAGCGAGTAAGGCAGCTTGGCATGTTGAGTGGCGATCACGAGGGACATTGGTGACATGACCTTCTCAGATTTTGGTGACATGTCCATCTTATGGACAATGCGACGACATGTTTACTTCGGGTTGAATCATCTCTTCTTCTGGGGTAGCTAATTTGAGTTGGTGAAAAGTCATCCCTCATCTGGTTCAATCTTTTCAATCATTCACATTTAAAAATGAATAATATATGAAAATGCTTACATGTTTTTGTTTAAAAAATTGTGCTTCAAAATTGATTCTAAGAATTGAAAAACCGAAAGAGATTATGAGAAATCGAATTTAACTTTTTCGCTCTATGGTAGTACCCATTCACTGGAAACTACTTTGCTATCGCTTTCCACTTTCCTTGAGCATGCTCAGGTTGATGTTTTTGTCTCTGATAGACACGAGTTAATTTTTCCTCTCTTTTTTCTCTAACAATACAGAACATTTCCCATGAAGAAATCATAAAAATAAGAGGTAGAAAGGAAGAAAACCCAATCAACCATGAAACTTACATTCGAATTGACAACATTGATTATTCATTGAATTTGAATACAATGGCCTATGATATATGTTGTAACAACAATATTTCAAAAAGTACATATATTCTATTTAAACTCATTCAAACTTGGAAAACTTGAATGAGTTTGCTTACAATTACCTTTCTCTCTACCTACTTGCCTAGTCTACATTTGTGACCAAACTTAATACAGAAGATCCATCCCAAGCTCAGCAAAAGGCAGAATCCAATCACTAGAATCTTCAGAATAATCAAACATGAGATGTGAAGCACAGCAGCTGGTACACAAACAAAATTCTGGAATAGGATGTTCACAAAAATCCCGTTGCAGCGACACACGTCACACGCCACTATCCTCTCCCCATCATTGTCCACAGCCCCGCAATCGTATCTCACAACCCAGTTCTTGACTTCGCCCTCATAGCTCCACTCCCTCTCCGAGTCCATTCCGGTCCCTCTCATCCATATTTCAGAAACCGCCACAGAAGACACTTTCACTTGGTTCACTTTGAACCGTTCATGACACAGTACGTGTCCCTAAATGCACGCTCCGCTGCTTCTTTCAGTTCATCAATTGCTGAATTCACTGGAAGCACAAGCAACTCACCAAATGGGAAATCTCTAAAAAATTCGGATTCTAAATGGTTCGAACTTGGCATGACTCGGTAAATCAGTCTCACTGATTGATCATTTTCATATTTCAATGGCCACTCCTTCACGAAGTACTTGCCATCTAACACTGTCCTACTTGCCAACTCAACTGATTCCATTTCTGGGTAGTTCATTAGAACAATGGTGTAGAGAATAGCTAAGTCGTTGTAAATATCAAAATCTCTTGTTGCTTCATTGATTCCATTTCCACTGAGCTCATGAATTATGTATTCCGAAACCGATGGGTTAACCGAACGAGTAATATTGAGTACAGTCGCAGCGAACTAATTCACATAGTAACGACTCTTACACATCTTAAAAACTCGGCATACCTCTCACACACTTAACAGGGTGGTCCTCTCCACTTTGTTTACCCATCCAATTAGGTGCCCATAGCACCATACCACTTGCTGGTGACTAGCTAAACCACCACACTTAGGATTCGTTTGGTTAGATGGAATAAATTTTGTAAGGAATAGAATAGAGATTGGAATAGAATAATATAGAAATAGTCATTCTTATTTTGCAATTAATGAAATAGAATGAGTATTATTTTATTACCTTACGTTTTTGATCAACCAAATACATTCTAATAGGATGACCATTTCATTTTATCTATCATTCCATTCAACCAAACATAGCATTAGAAAACAAGTTGTTCCTATATACTCTTATATAGATGTGCTCCTACTTTTTGAACACTCTTAGAATATTTCCTAGAGACTTGGGCTTCTTTTTTTCTCTCATGGTCTGGAAATTTAAACACAAGTCTAGTGGAGTCTTTTTCATCTTTCTAGAATCTTTTTGAATATTTATCTTAATATGTGTATTGAGAAAAATATTTTGGAAGCCTTAAATTAAGGGTATGTTTGTCATTTTTGTATAAAAATTAGCTTTAAAAGAGAATTTCGATATTAATTTCGAAAGTAAGGAAGATCAGTGTTATTTTTAAAACTACGGGATCGTTGATAGTATTTGTCAGAAAGGAGAGAGTGGAGGTCAGTAAAATTTACCCAAAATAAAATTATTTTCCACCTTTTTTTCTTTAATCAAGAACCAAACCCAAAAAAAAATAGGACTACCCCTATTTACCTAATTCCCAAACACACCCTAGCACCATCAGCCTGCTACTCTTGCTATATTATTATTATTATTATTATTAGAGAACGACTTTTCATGAGAAAGTATGAGGGAACTCTATTCACTTTCTTTTTAAATAAATATAAAATAAATTAAAACTCATCTTCTATGAAAAGTAAGTTAATGTTACCTTAACATAGTTTACAATTCAAATGAAAAGTATTTTAATTATATCTTCACATGGGTTGTCCAATTGAAAAGTATCTTAATATATATCATACCATAGTATTATTTTCTTATAATTTTTTTAAAAAAATTATAAAATACTATTAATATATCATTAAAATTAGTTATTTTAAACATAATTTTGATGATTTTTCAATATATGCACAAAAGTAGTTTGTTTTTTCTTTTCTTTTCTCATAATTGATTTTATATTTTTTATATGTGCACGGCAGGGTTTTCGTTGGTTAGTGATTATCTATACCTATAATTGGCGGTTGAAAATGATAACAGGTATTTCGGATTTTATGTACAAAAATGAATTATTGTAAAGGACCATTTGAGCTAGTTAAAAAAACTAAATTTTTTCACTTTTAGAATAAATAAGTAAAATGGAAAAAAAAGTACTTTGGTGTTTGAAATAGCTATAAAGATCATTATTTTTTTTCAGTCAACATTTGGTTTAAAAGTGATTTAATAATTGGTTGCAATGCCAATTGTGAAAATTATTTACCTAATCCGACCAAAAAAAACAGTTATAAAAAAAAAGATGAAAAGAGTTACAACTCAACCCAAACAGCCCAACAAAATATCAAGGCTATTTTAGCTCAAAACTAGAATATATACCTAGCCCAAACGGGTACTTTAGAGGGGCTTTCATCATCAAAAAATGATACTAAATACGTAGCTAACTAGATTGAGATTGGATGAGCGTTCCAAACCCAAATGCTCAGACGAACCATCTATGCAAAATGTGAACAAAAACTGCTACCTCCATTTGTATTCATGTTAGCACATCCTATGTCCCATTGGTTAATGCAAAAATGAACCAAAACTTGATAAACCAAAAAATAACTTCCATCCACATTCAAAAGTGGAAATGTTTGAATCTTTTTTCTCCACAAAATTTAGACCCAAACACAGCCTTTAAACATGCAATCAAAAAGGATGGATGATTAGAACAATCCAATTGGCTCCAATACTTGTGTCCTTAAAACAAAGAATTGAACCTAACAAAACATTTAATTATAACACCAGAACATGCCTTGCAAGATAGAAGTACAGTGCTACAAACACTTCCATTTTCAAACCAAATGAAAACATCAAACTAACAAGACATCCAAGATAATGTCTAGCTTTTCATAAATAAACTTGTAAATTTGTAAAGGGATTTTACCTTGCATTGGAGTTACTCGATAGGCAAGTACATGCAGAATCCGTACTGAAAGCTATATCCGTGGCTATACCCAGTCTCTGAAGATGATATCTGGTGATCTCAGCTCGGGTGATTTCATCGTCAACAACCAATGCCCTCATTCCCTGGAACTCCAAAACAGAAAGGTCACAATGCTGCTGTTTTGTATCCAAAGAACTTGTTTCTCCTTTTCTCGAAACTGCTTAAAATGAAAAACTACTTCCGGTTCCAGGTTCACTCACAAACCCTATCTCTCCGCCCATAAGGTCCACCAAGCGCTTGCTAATACTCAACCCTATTCCAGTGCCACCATAATTTCGTGAAGTGGAACTATCAGCCTGCATAAAAGGCATGAAGATACAGGCTTGTGCATCGAGAGGAATTCCCACACCAGTATCCTCAACCGTTACTAACAATTAGATCATTTCAGTTTCCTCCAGTGAATCTGTGCCACTGATATTTTTAAAATTCTTCCAACTCTTCCATCTGTCAACCACAGGAAACCCACTCAGTTTGTTATAAGAGTTCTTCGACAAGTCTAGGACTAAGGTTAAGCTCCGTCTCAGCACTTCATCCGTAACATCAAGTGGGAGTCTCACTTCGTCCTCCAGATGCACAGAGACATAGATATGCCCTTTGTCATTAGTAAACTGCAATTCAAACAAGTAATTAGTTAGTAAGCTAAGAATTTCCAACCAACAATCATAAATTTTAACAAGAAAAGGAATTTCCTGCACTTCTATTTCCCATCAAAAAAGATAAGTCAAAAATCATTGAAACGCGACCAGCCTTGATTAAATTTCCCACAAGATTAGTAATTATCTGCCGGAACCGTCCAGGATCTCCAACAACAACTGAAGGAATCTGATCGGAGACATAAACAGCCAACTTCACACAGAAAAACACAGAAAACGAAATCAATATAAGAAAGGATATCCAAGTTACAGCAACAACAATGACAACTGCCCCACAATATATAAGTATACACATACATCTGAATTAAAATTAAACAAGTCATTAACTTAGCTGTTACCTCAATCCCTTTTGCATGAGATTTGTTTGAGAAAAGTGACAAAACATTATCGACAACAGCGCACAGATCAGAAGGTACAGCCTTAAGCTCAAGCCTGCCTGATTCTATCTTAGCTTCATCGAGAGCCTCGCTATTAAAGATATTAGATCCTTCCCACTAGCACGAGCTGTTTGGGCATAATCCAGTTGGTTTGCATCAAGATCAGTGTCCATTAGCATTTGCAGCATCCCTGTATTAAGCCGTATTTAGTAAATTGTTTCACAGAGATACATCAAAAAGGGAATGGAAATATAAAGATTTTTAAAGCACCTAAGACGCCATTCATTGGAGGTCTGATTTCATGTGAAACTGTTGCGAGAAACTGCAAAAGACAGAAAGGTTTGATTAAAGGAAAGTGTAGTGTCTGGTAAATTATTTTTGGGCTTGGGCTACTTTGGGTCGGCCCATTACATTATATTGGATCTTAGGTTATAAGTATCCATTGAATTATATTGTTGTTTGGCCATCGGTCATATGGGATATGAATTATTTGTTTGGTTTATGTTTGTTGGGCTCATTGGGAATAGGTAGAGGTTGTACTAGGGTTCTTGTGTGTGTATTACACCATAGAGAAACCATTTGAAACTTTCCAAGCACACCTCTCCCCCAACCTCGACCCAAAGAACTCTCTCTCTCTCCCTCACTTTTCTTTTCTCTTTTCTTTCTCTCTCCTCGTGAGGCTTGAAACACCAAAGAGCTCCGCCCAAGAACTTCATTTCCGGCCATCTCCGGTCTTCGCTCAAAGAACCAAAGTTGATCACATCTTCGAGCTCTTTGACTTCAACCGATTGGAATTCCGTTTGGACTCTGTTTGGATCATTATTTTTCAAACCATTCGTTCTTCTTTGAGAGGTAGTTCGAAATTGTATTACCGCCCTATTATCTTTATTGTTATGATGTTGAGATGTGATTAGTTGTGTAATACCCCGAATCTGTTAAATTCGTTAAATACCTAAATCATGATCCGTATGTCGATTAATGAGGCCAAGTATTAAGTTAGAAGAATAAAATCTAAGTTAAGAATCCTTAAAACTAAAGTTTCATTTCTGCCCAGTTTTGTTCTTAGAGTTCGAATGCTAGGAGGAGCGTTCGAACGCTAAACTCAGAATCCTTCTTACAATTCGAATGTTAAAAAGAGCGTTTGAACACTACCGCCTGTGGCAGATTTCATACTCTCAGTATCTCCATTTCACATTTTCTTCTTAGTATTCGAACGCTAAGAATGGAGTTCGAACGCCAACAGTATAAAATGAAAAATAAAAAGGGATCACCAGATCAAAAAGAAGGGAGGCACATGGGATTATTTTCCATGTGTCTCAGCAAATATACCTATACACACACACACAAATTCAGAGAGGGAGAAAGAGAGGAGACAAAGGAAGAAGAAGAAGAAGAAGAAGGAAACAAAGGAAGAAAAAGAGAAGGGAAAGCCTTGAGCAATCCACCTAGGCTAGGAGAAGCCATTGTTGGAGCTTAAGGAAGCTTTGAGAAAAGGTAAAACTCAACCCTAGTATGTATAATTAGGTATAAATTTTGAAGACTCCATTGAGTCTCAATTAAGAAAAATGGCATGTATTAAAGTTTAATTTAATAGATTTGAAGTGGGTTGCAAAAACCCCAATTTTCACCATGTTAAGGTTTTCATTTTGGTTTGAGTTTGATCTTAGATCCCTTAAGGGTTAATGGTTAGTTTTTTTAAAATTTTAGTTATTGTAGTCCGTTTAAGTAGTTCTTCACACCATATAAGTCTTAGAAAGATTTGGGTTTGATTGGGTTGGGTTTTAGAGGAAAATATAATGTTCAGTTACTGTTCCTACTGCCATACGCAGTCATCATTCAAAGGCCCATGAACAGAGTTCGAACGGTCTGGACTTTTAACCTTAACGTTAGAACGCCACTTTTAGAACACTTTTTAGCGTTCGGACGGTAGTTACTTTAGCCTTAGAGTTCGAACGCCAAACCCAGCGTTCGAACGCACAAAGAAGGAAAGCTTAAGCAATTAGTCTTAACGTTCGAACGACTCTGTGCATTATTTGAATGGACAGAAAGTAAAAATTAGACATTTAGTTTTAGGGTTCGAACGCCTCTGTGCAGAGTTTGAACGGCCAGAAAGTAAAAATCAGACATTTAGTCTTAAGGTTCGAACGCCTCTGTGCAGAGTTCGAACGGACAGAAAGTAAAAATCAGATATTTAGTCTTAGGGTTTGAATGCCTCTGTGATGAGAACATCAAGACTCATGGTCCGATTCAAGTTCCAATTGGTCCGGTGACGAGAACTCGAGCTAAGAGATTCAAGGAAGAGCTGAATAACTTAGTCCGGAGAGTTCTAAAACAAGAAGAAACTATGTTCACTACTAAAGGTGAACAAAGGCTGGTTGTATTACTCAAATTCGATCCGGGAGAGAACCAATCTGCTATACATGCGCATGGGACATTACAATCTGATGTGGGCGTGTTTTAGTAGTAAAGAATCAAATAAAGATTGTATTTTCGTAGTCCAAGGAAGATCAAGATTCAAGAAGAGTTAAGAAGATCAGATTTGGATTTGATTTCCTTGTATTTATTTAATTAGGATTTAATTTGATTTGGATAGGATTAGATTTGATTAGAATTTGACTTATCTCCAAGATAAGATTTGATTTGGTTAGGATTTGACTTATCTCCAAGATAAGATAGGATTAGTTTAGAGAGTTTTGATTAGTTTAGAAAGCTTATCTTGTAAGGCCTATATAAAGGGGAAGAGGCCATCAATTTCGAAATTAATGAATAATAGTGACTTTTCTTTATTCTTCTTGAGTTCTTGAAGAAACTAATCTGAACTTATCAAGGAATTCCTTGTGGCGTTCAAATCTGACTTATCAAACGGATCATCCATCCCTGTTTGTGGCGTCTTCACCATACCAAGGTTCTTGCTTTGCTAAGCAACGGGTCGCGGTTTTCATCAAACTTGATAGACCTTGTGGGTTTGTTTTCCAGATTTGGTAACGGGTTTCGTCACGTTGTTGGCGTGGTTCGTATCACTCTGTGCAAAGTTCGAACATACAGAGAGTGAGAACCAAACATTTGCCTTAGCATTCGAACGCCAATTCTAGCCTTAATTCCAGCGTTCTAACTCCATGCCAGTTTTCAGATAGTTTTGTCCTTTTTTCTTAGAACAACCTAGTGTTGTCTAATCATGTTAGGTTCCTTTATTTATTTATATAGAGGCTTAAACCTATATTCAAGAGATTTCAACCTAATCGAGAGTTACATTAGTTAATTCAATTATTATTGAACATAACAATTGATATTTCTATCCCTTTCATGTAGGGACACCTCGCGTAGAGCCTAACCAAGAGAACCCAGGTGAGTAACATGATGCCATGAACAAAATTATATATTTTTGAAATTTTTTTAATACCTACTATGCATATTCAAATGCTTTCCATGTTGCAATACATTAAATGAATATGTTATGATATGAAAGGCATGTTTTCTAACTGTATGCAAATGTTGTTATGCTATGTATTGAAAACCCATGGATGAATATTTGAAATGATTTTGATATTTAGCATGAATTTATGTGAAAAGCAAAGTATGTTCAAAGTTGTATGCATGGTGACACTCGGGGTCTTCTCGTGGCGGGACCTTAATCAAGCCCGATAGTCCTAATGGTAGAGTGGGGGACGTGAAATAACTCCACTCTACAATCGAGATATCTCAGGCCTAAAGAGCCACCCATAACCTATATGGTTAGTACGCATGACTGAAGGGTCATTAGCTGAGTCGTTACACCCTATGATATGTTCATGATTTCAAAAAGCCATGATATGTTGAATGCTCACGGTATGTTTTTTAGATATGTTATGCCATGTTTACGTGAGTTTCAAGTTGTTGAAATCTGAATCACATGTTTTACACTTATTATGCTATGTATGCTATGAAATGATCCACAATATTTTATGTTCATGCATTACTGTTATTCACTAAGCAATTAGCCTACGTTTTCGAAAACCTTTTCAAGAAGGCAGTTCGAAGAGCCTTAAGACGAAGTTAGCAAGTAGCATTAGTTTTGTGGCCTATGAGCCTTATTATGTAGCTTTAAGTATGGGCTAGGCCCTAGATGATGTAATTAAAGTTGGCCTCAACATGTACGTAAGCGGTTTAAAAACTTAAGCACAACTCTATATATTTGTGTGCATGTTACACCTTTATATTTTCATATAGTATGACGTTTTTGCAAAAAAATTATATCATTTTAAATGAGTGTGCACAGGTGATCAACCGTATGAAGGTAAGTAGGACTTGGCAGGCCAGCCACCGGCCATCACGTGCCCATGATCCGCATAGGCTGGATTACATGGCGTGACAGAGTGGTATCAGAGCAACATGTTGACACCATAAGATCGAGTCATGTCTAGATAGAACTATAGGATTGACTAGAATATATGTTATATGCCATGCGAGATATGATATGCTAAAGTATAATGCAACTATTGTTATGATAATGTCTAAGCGCTTGCTATGTTTGTAGTGAGCTATGCCACCTAGATGGGGATGACGAGGCTGTAGAGGGGTCGTAGAGCCTGAAGGCCGAATTAATCATATAGAAAGGATCCTAGAAGGACTCATTCAAGCAGTCCAGGATAATCATAACAATAACAATGCCGAAGCACTAGAAGAACTGGCGGTACAAATACCAAGAGCAGAAGAGATGGCTCGTACCACCATTAAACAATTTCAACAGTTAAGACCCCCAACTTTTCTAGGAACTCTCGATCCCACGGCCGCAGAATCTTGGTTTTTAGGAATCGAGAGAGTTTTTGAAATTCTACCGTGCACCGAAGAACATAAGGTGATATTTGCTGCCTTCACTTTTGAGGGAGCCGCACTAGTTTGGTGGCAATTAAAGAAGTTGTTAGAGCCATTATTGTTATGGCATAGATTTCTAGAAGTGTTCAACGATGAATATTTTCCTAAGACTGTTAGGGATCAGAAAATCATGGAGTTTCTTAATTTGGCGCAAGGAAAGATGACCGTAGTAAAATATAATGCTAAGTTCATGGAATTGTCTTATTATGCCCCACACATAGTGTCGACGAAGTCTGGCAAGGCGAGGGAGAATGAAGCAGGGTTGCAAGGGAATATCCGCAACAAGGTAGACATAATATGATTACCAACCCATCAAGAGGTTCTTCAAAGAGCAATAATTACTGAGAGATCATTAAATGAGATGTCTCAATTTTGAGAGAACAATAAGAAGAGGTCAAGAGGAAATACAAGCACAGAACAAAGTTCAAAAATGCAAAGTTCAGGATCGTTGAGTGAAAATTCATCAATCCCACATAGGAATACCGTAAGTCAAGGAAGCAATAGATCCAATGAGTTAGCGACATGTCTAACTTGCCAGAGGAAGTATTGGGGCGAGTGTCAGAAGGAAAGCACGACTTGCTATGGGTGTGGCCAAGAAGGGCACCAAATTAGAGATTGTCCAATGAGAAGTAGAATTTAAGGAACTGGAACATCAGCATCAGCATCAGCCCAGCAGCCTCCAGTAGGAAGGAGGAATAACCAACCACGACAAGGCAGAGTTTTTGCACTTTTACCAAGGAATACCCCAGTTAGCACATCAGTTGTGTCATGTATACCTTCCATTTGTGGTCAACCTACACATGTCCTTATGGATTTTGGCTCTACCCATTCCTTTGTTTCATATCTGTTCGAGCATTACCTACACACCTCCCCAGTACCCCTTGAGTGTGAGTTATTAGTGTCAATGCCATCTAGGGATATCATGTTATGTGATAGAGTTTACCATTTATGTAAAATTCTTGTCAACGATGTACCATTGTATGTGAATCTAATACCTTTAGAAATGCACGATTTTGATGTCGTCCTAGGGATGGATTAGTTGTCTTCTTATCGTGCACTCATCGATTGCGAACTTAAACGAGTAGTGTTCCATTCTTTTGCTCATTCAGGATTAGTCTTTGAAGGAGTTGGTATTGTACCTCCTCCTTATATTATCTCTTCTATGAAAGCACGTCACTGGATTAAAAAGAAAAGTCAAGCATTCTTATATTTTGTTGTAGATACACATATTGCTCCACTATCATTAGAGGACATTCATGTCCTTCAAGAGTTTCCTGATATTTTTCCCGATAAATTACCTAGTTCCTTAGTGGACCGAGAAAGTCACCAATGCACCAGCCGCATTCATGGATCTGATGAATCGGATATTTAAACCCTTCTTTGGTGAATTCGTTATTATTTTCAGACGATATTCTGGTGTATTCTAAGAGTTTTGTGGAACATGAACAATACTTAAGGATGGTTTTACAAACCTTACAAAATAAGAGGTTGTACGCCAAACTGAAAATGTATGAGTTTTGGTTATCCAGTGTGACTTTTTTGGGGCATATCATCAGTGTAAATAGAGTGTCCATTGATCCTCACAAGGTCGAAGCCATTGTGAACTGGCCGAGGCCAACGAATGTGAAAGAAGTCAGAAGTTTCATGGGTCTAGCTGGGTACTACCAAAGATTTGTGAAGGATTTCTCTAAGATTGCAACTCTTTTAACACAACTTACACGAAAGAACGTCCCATTTGAATGGAATGAGAAGCGAGAGAAAAGTTTTCAAGTATTGAAGAAGCGATTAGTAACCACACCTATCTTAGCCTTGCCTTCCGGAATCGACGATTTTGCTATTTATAACGATGCTTCAGATCGAGGGTTAGGATGCGTGTTGATGCAACATGAAAAAGTGATTGCCTATGCCTCGAGACAGTTGAGACCGCATGAGAAGAATTATCCGACTCATGATTTAGAATTAGCCACAGTAGTATTTGCTTTGAACGGAGTGACTTGTGAAGTCTTTACCGATCACAAGAGCTTAAAATACCTTTTCACCCAGAAGGAACTGAATATGAGACAGTGTAGATGGCTTAAATTGATTAAAGATTACGATATTCTCATTCAGTATCACCCGGAAAAAGCCAATGTTATAGCCGATGCTTTAAGCTAGAAGTCGACAGTCAATCTAGCATGCCTAGTTATGTCGCTGATACCCTTGTTCATTGAGCTAAAAAGAGCAGAGATCGAAGTGGTTGCACCGGACACCAACGCAATGCTTACCGCCATGATTGCCCAACCAACATTGATAGAAGTCGTGAAACACCGACAGTCGGAACACCCGTGCTAGTGGAAGATTTATGAAGAGATGCAGATTAATCTGAAACCTGATTTTACGTTACAAGATAGAGTACTTAGGTTTCAAAGCTGTTTGTGTGTTCCAAACATACATGAGATTAAAAGAAAAGTGTTGGAGGAAGCTCATAACACAAAGTTCACAATGCATCTAGGAGGAACGAAAGCTATATCGAGATTTGAAGGAAACATTTTGGTGGCCAAGAATGAAGAAAGAAATAGTTGAATTCGTGTCGAGATGCCTACAATATCAACAAGTCAAGGCAGAACATCAAAGACGGATGGGAATAATACAATCTTTATCGATACCAAAATGGAAATGGGAGCACATCACCATGGATTTCATTGTTGGGTTACCAAATTTGCCAAAGGGCTATAATGATAATTAATCGTCTGACTAAGTCAACATATTTCTTACCTATGAAGACTACGTATTCTTTGTCGAAGTATGCGAACCTTTATATTGCGGAGATTATACGACTTCATGATACACCAGTGTCGATAGTGTCGGATCGAGATCCGAGATTTACGTCGAAGTTTTGGAAAAATTTACAATGAGCTTCAGGCATCGAGTTGAATTTTATCACCGTTTTTCATCCATAGACGGACGAACAATCAGAGAGAGCCATTCATACTTTAGTAGACATGTTACAACTATGCGTACTAGATTTCCAATAAAAGTGGGAAGAATCTACTTGGGAATGAGAAGATGAAATCCGAGAGCATTATTCGTTTCTGTTTGAATGAACGTTGTAATAAGTTAAAGTATGCTTGTAGAAGGAAACTAAACAGTTCTATTTTACAGTAAAAGTATTTTGTTGAATCTTCATCTACCATTTTGATAATGTCATTTTGCCAGGCATCTCGGGAAGACTGATTTGTCTTGGTTAATATCAATCGAGACTCCATGTTGTGGGCTGCCCACTAAGAGGCCAGTAGAGATAATCGCAACAGAAGAGTTAACCCCACAATCAGACATATTAACGATCACGAGTTAGATATTTGATTATGCAAAGAAAATTATCAGAGTGGTGCAATGGAAGCATGATGAAGCTATGAAGATCGTAAGTCGAATACGGAGTAAACAATATAGACTATAACATTAGCCAAGTTTAAGGACAAACTTTTATAAAGGAGGGGAGAATGTAACACCCCGAATCCGTTAAATTTGTTAAATACCTAAATCATAATCCGTATGTCGATTAATGAGGCCAAGTATTAAGTTAGAAGAATAAAATCTAAGTTAAGAATCCTTAAAACTAAAGTTTCATTTCTGCCTTGTTTTGTTCTTAGAGTTCGAACGCTAGGAGGGGCGTTCGAACGCTAAACCCAGAATCCTTCTTACAATTTGAACGTTAGAAAGAGCATTCAAACTCTACCGCCTGTGGCAAATTTCATACTCTCGGTATCTTTATTTCACATTTTCTTATTAGTGTTCAAACGATAAGAATGGAGTTCGAACGCCAACATATAAAATGAAAAATAAAAAGGGATCACCAGATTAAAAAGAGGAGAGCCAAATGAGAATATTTCCCATGTGTCTCAGCAAATATACCCATACACACAAAAATTCAGAGAGGGAGAAAGAAGGGAGAGAAAGGAAGAAGAAGAAGAAAAATAAGGAAAGAAACAAAGAAAGAAAGAAGAGAAAGCCTTGAGCAATCCACCTAAGCTAGGAGAAGCCATTGTTGGAGCTTAAGGAAGCTTTGAGAAAAGATAAAACTCAACCCTAGTATGTATAATTAGGTGTAAATTTTTGAAACTCCATTAAGTCTCAATTAAGAAAAATGGCATGTATTAGAGTTTAATTTAATAGATTTGAAGTGGATTGCAAAAATCCCAGTTTTCACCATGTTAGGGTTTTGAGTTTGGTTTGAGTTTGATCTTAGATCCCTTAAGGGTTAATGGTTAGTTTTCTTTAAATTTTAGTTATCGCAGTCCCTTTAAGTAGTTCTTCACACCATATAAGTCTCAGAAAGATTTGGGTTGGGTTTTAGAGGAAAATATAAAGTTCAGTTATTGTTCCTACTGCCATACGCAGTCATCATTCGAACGCCCATGAACAGAGTTCGAACGGTCTGGACTTTTAACCTTAACGTTCGAACGCCACTTTTAGAACACTTTTTAGCATTCGAATGGTAGTTACTTTAGCCTTAGAGTTCGAACGCCAAACCCAGCGTTCGAACGCACAAAGAAGGAAAGCTTAAGCAATTAGTCTTAGCATTCGAACACCTCTGTGCATCATTCGAACAAACAGAAAGTAAAAATTAGACATTTAGTCTTAGGGTTCGAACGCCTCTGTGCAGAGTTTGAATGAATAGAAAGTAAAAATCTCAGACATTTAGTGTTAGGGTTCAAACGCCTCTGTGCAAAATTCGAACGGACAGAAAGTAAAAATTAGATATTTAGTCTTAGGGTTTGAACGCCTCTATGTAGAGTTCGAACGTACAGAGAGTGAGAACCAAACATTTGCCTTAGCGTTCGAACGCCAGTTCTAGCTTTAATTCCAGCATTCGAACTTTAGGCCAGTTTTCAAACAGTTTTGTCTTTTTTTCTTAGAACAACCTAGTGTTGTCCAATCATGTTAGGTTCCTTTATTTACTTATATAGAGGCTTAAACCTATATTCGAGATGTTTTAACTTAGTCGAGAGTTACATTAGTTAATTCAATTATTATTGAACATAGCAATTGATATTTCTATCCCTTACATGTAGGGACACCTCGCGTAGAGCCTAACCAAGAGAATCCAGGTGAGTAACATGATTCCATGAATAAAATTATGTATTTTTGAAATATTTTCAATACTTACTATGCATATTCAAATGCTTTCCATGTTTCAATACATTAAATGAATATGTTATGATATGAAAAACATGTTTTCTAACTATATGCAAATGTTGTTATGCTATGTATTAAAAATTCATGGATGAATGATTTGAAATGACTTTGATACTTAGCATGAATTTATGTGAAAAGCAAAGTATGTTCAAAGTATGTATGCATGGTGACACTCGGGGTCCTCTCGTGGCGGGACCTTAACCAGGCCCAATAGTCCTAATGGTAGAGTGGGGGACGTGAAATAAGTCCACTCTACAATCAAGATATCTCAGGCCTAAAGAGCCACTCATAACTTATATGGTTAGTACGCATGACCGAAGGGTCTTTAGTCGAGTCGTTACACCCTATGATATGTTCTGATTTCAAGAAGTCATGATATGTTGAATGCTCATGGTATATTTTTCAAATATGTTATGCCATGTTTACGTGAGTTTCAAGTTTATGAAATCTCAATCACATATTTTACACTTATTACGCTATGTATGCTAGGAAATGATCAATAGTATTTTATGTTCATGCATTACTGTTATTCACTAAGCAATTAGCTTATGTTTTTGAAAACCTTTTTAGGATGCCAGTCTGAAGAGCCTTAAGACGAACTTAGCAAGCAGAAGTTAATTTTGTGGCATACGAGCCTTATTATATAGCTTTGAGTTAGGCCCTAGATGATGTAATTAAAGTTGGCCTCAACATGTACGTAAGCAGTTTAAAAACTTAAGCACAGTTCTGTATATTTGTGTGCACATCACACCTTTATATTTTCATATAGTATGACATTTTCACAAAAAAATTATATCATTTTAAATGAGTCTGCACATGTGATCAACCGTATGAAGGTAAGTAGGCATTGGTGGGCCAGCCACCGACCATCACGTGCTCATGATCCGCATAGGCCGGGTTGCGGGGTGTGACAAGTTGTTAGAATAACATTATACTAATATTTGGTTACTACGAAAACCTAAAAAATTTCATGTTTAGGCAAACAATAGTATGGCCTAAATAATGTGTACCACGTGTTTGATGAAATACTTGTGAGAAAAACGGATTGATTGTGTATAATGAACTAGTGCGCTTATGTGATTAATCCAATTTTGTGTTAGTTGCTTGGTAGAAAACTATGCCATGCTTGACATGCTAAGACGTTAAAGATTTTTCTGTAATTAGGTAGTTATCTAATTATTAGAGTTGAAATGTTGAGATATTGTAAACTTTAATTGTTTATAGTTCATTTGATTTATATTATGTTTTGAACATTAAATTATTGACAATGGCATTGAATATAACCATATCATATAATCATTGTGGCCTTGTTGGATTTTGCATGACATTGGGTTGGATACACTGATGGACGGTACTTCCCTAAGGAAGGGTACCAAGGTTGAAAATTCCCAATGTGGGTGTGGTTGTGAGAAAAAAGGCAGATGGTTCCCTTATAAACATTCACTTCAATCTATACTCAGTTAGCTCCCAGTAAGTGGTTTTAGCTACGCTCCTTGTGCGGGTAGCTCATAGTTCGGTGTTGAGAGTGTGTGTGCATTATAATTGGCCCGGTTGCATATAAGTCATTTGGCTAGTTTCATCGTCTTGGTGGCATCATCACTGCACCTCATTTCATTTTTATGATTTTAGAGATGGTATAACGTTTTTACAATATTATTCTACTAAGCCGTCGTTCTTAATCAAACAAAACAAAATAATTTTCAAGTGAAAAGGATAAGAGTAAAGGC
>BRYE01000030.1:2901110-2903610 GCA_030159115.1 Actinidia arguta var. hypoleuca | reverse complement strand
TAATAGTGTTTGTGTATTAACAGATTATTCCAAAGAATGGAAAACTTCTGATGGAAGAATAATTAAATCTGTTCATCCAACTCCTCAGGATATATTATATGAGGAAAATATTCAACATCCATTAAAATTTTATTCTGGCAGTGATATTTATTGTTGGGAAATTGATGGAATGTCAGAATTTCAAATAATGAATGTAATGCATGAGATGATGATCTATGCTACTGCATGTAAAGTAAATAATAACGATGATAAACATGTGCTGTAATGATTATATCTGGTTTTACATATAGATAGATAGATAGATAGATAGATAGATAGATAGATAGATATAGATTAATTGTTCGTCTTCCGCATCTACTTGAAAGTCTCTATCTCTAATTAAGATTATCTTTAATTATAAGAAGAAAACATAACAAGCATCTAAGCTGTTGCTCAGAATCTCTTCCAAATTTACAATATAATTGGTATAAATTACACTTTGCACCTTTACACTTTGGACAAAATTTTGTTTTGGACTCTTTAGTTCCAATTGTATAACTCAATCTTTACATTTTAGATTAAGTGTCAATGTGATCCTTTTGTCCGCATGCCGTTCGCTCATGGCAATTAAGTGCCACGTTGGCCTCTTTCTGTGAGGCCACATGACCTCTTTCCATCTTTTAATCGAACAACAAATGAACAGAACGACAACATTAACACTTGACTCAAAGTATAAAGGGTTGACTTACATACTCCTCTCGTCCATTTTTATTTGTCCATCTTTCTACTTTGGAATTTTTCAAAAAAATTGTCCACTTTAAAAAGTTCAAGAAAAAAGTTTGTAAGGATGCAAAAACTAAACTTCAAAAAGTTAAAGAGCATAAAACTTGTAAGTTTACAAAACTATCCCTTATATGCAGTTACTCCTATAAACATATTTGAAAGGAGGTGGGCAATAAAAGGACAATATTGGAAACGTCTTGAAATTAGTGTTTTAATGTATTAATTGCATGTCTCCTTAAAAATTTAGAACTTTCGAAATGGACAAACAAAAGGGGAAGATGGAGTCATTTAAAGTGAAGGGTGTAAAGTGAAATCCTGACAAAAATACAAGGGTAAAAAGTTTAATTTACAAGCAAAACCATGGTCAAACCTACGTTAATTAAGTAATGACAACATAAACAGGCAATGACCATGACCAAATGCCACATACAATTCAACATGATTATGAGTCCATTCCTACAATCCATATTATCTTACATAGCAAGGATATTTTGAAGTATTAGGACTTTCTATTGCAATGTAAAAGAGACGATAAAAGGGTTGGGAAGGGTTGGGGTGGTTTCAAGGCATGGCCCAATAGCTTGTATGTGGATCAATAATTTTTTTTCTCAATCAGTAACAAAAAGAACTATTCACGAACGACAGATCATTTAAACAGAAAGTATTGATTGTACTCTTTTCAGTATATTTTCGAAGGAATATGGATGAAGTAAGAAGGAAAAGGAAAAAAAAACAGAAACTTGTTTATGTAATACAGAAGATTTTGAAGCATCTGAAGATAAGCACAACTCTGCATCACACACAATACTAGGCTGAAAAACAAAATCATGTGACAAACTTCACGCGCTTCAGTTGATTTATCTACTTGCAGTGAGAGCTCAAAAGACAAATGAAATCCTTAATTAAAAAACACATACGAGAAATATAAACATTCCCAACATTATGGCTAATTTTTGGTGGGACCAGAAGAAGATGGAGAGACGTATGCATTGGCTTAGTTAGGCAAAACTTGGTGAAGAGAAGAAAAAAGGGGGTTGGGGTTTTTGTGATCTCTCCACCTTGCTTTTAACTCAGCACTTTTAGCCGAACAAGGATGGAATTATGATGTCACCTAATAGCTTGTTATCAAGGGTATTGAAAAGAAACTACTTCCAAGACACCTCCTTCATAGAAGCTAACACGAGGTTGTGTGCCGTAGTATCATGGCGGGGAGAAAAGTTCTGCAAGCAGGTTTGAAGAGGCGTGTGGCAAATGGGTGTTCGACACGTACATTTGTTGGCCCTTGGATTCCTAAGCCTTGGACCTTCAAGCCCCGACTCCTGCCTGGCCTGTGATTCTGAGATATCTACTATAGATAGATAAGCTTATTGATTCTGACACACACACCTGGAAGGAAGATTTGGTGAAGAGATATTTTGCGAATGAAAATGCTGAGCTTAATTATATTATCAATGCCAATATCTTGGACTAATGCTCAGGATACTTGGGTTTGGCATTTTAGCAAGGATGGGATTTATAATGTGAGGTCAGGGTACCAAATTGCTATTGAGCTTCAGAAAAATGGAATGTTGAAGAAGAAGGGGAGGGGAACTTGCAGTGGTCAAGATGCTATGGAACCATGTTGGAAGCGAATTTGGAAGCTTAATTAGAAGGGAAAAGTCAGCATTTTCTATGGAAATGCTTTCATGAGGTGGTGCCTGTTAAAAGTGCATTGGTTCGGCGGAAGCTTTCAGTGGAG
>BRYE01000030.1:2881110-2886110 GCA_030159115.1 Actinidia arguta var. hypoleuca | reverse complement strand
GTAACATACTAATTTTCTCTTTACTTGCTTATGTTTTATTCGATACGGGGTCTTCACATACATTTGTGTCAACATAATTTGCTAGTAAATTGAATAAGGAACCTGAATTGCTAGGTTATGTTAGCAGTGTCATATCTCACAAATAAGAGCATGGTCTGCTCAACTATCTATCGAGGTTGTAGTGTTTGTATTTATGATACAGTAATACCTACAGATCTTTTACTATTGGAAATAGGACACTTCGATGTCATATTCGAAATGGATTGGTTGTCCAAGAATAGAGTCACAATCTATTGTCCGAATAAATGTATAATTTTTTAGAATTCATAACAAAAGGAGGTCCGATTAGAAGGAGAGATGATAGTAACTCCCTCATACTTTATATCCATGGCTTGTGCCCAATGACTCTTACAAAAGGGTTATCATGGGTATCTGTGTATTGTGATGTCGTCTTCGTCAAAAGACTTATCTATGACAGACATTCCTATAGTCCGTAAGTTTCCCGAGGTATTTCCTGAGGAGTTGTCAGGAATGCCTGTGAAAAGAGAAATCAAATTTTCCATTGAGGTCGCGCTTGGAACCACCCAATTTCTAAAGCATCTTACCGTATGGCTCCTACGGAGTTAAAGGAATTAAAGACACAGTTGCAAGAATTGCTTGACAAAGGTTTCATACGACTAAGTTCATCACTGTGGGGAGCACAGGTGTTATTTGTAAAAAAAAAGATGGGTAGATGAGATTATGTATTGACTACTGCGAGTTGAACAAAGTTACGATTAAGAACAAATATTCATTACCAAAAATCAATGATTTATTTGGTCAACTTCAAGGAGCTCAAGTATTTTTAAAGATTGATTTGCGCTCTGGATACCATCAACTCAAGGTGAAGTCAGAGGATATTGAGAATACAGTTTTTAAAACACAGTATGGACATTACGAGTTTCTAGTAATGCCATTCAGGGCAACCAATGCACCAGCAATGTTTATGGATATAATGAATCGGAGTTTCAAGAATTACTTGGACGAGTTTGTGATTATCTTCATTGACGACATCCTTGTCTATTCAAAGGATGAAGATGATCATGCAGATCACTTAAGGGTAGTGTTGCAGACATTGAAGGACCAAAAGTTGTATGTCAAATTCAAGAAATGTGAATTTTGGCTCGATAGTGTGGTATTTTTTAAGCATATTAACAATAAAGACAGAATTTTGGTTGACACACAGAAGATTAAGGTAATCGTGGATTGGTTGCACCCCAAGATAGTGTTTGAAGTTTAGAGCTTTTTAGAGCTTGCGGGTTACTACACAAGGTTCGTTAAAAGATTTCTAAAAAATTGTAATGCCATTGATAGAGTTGACTCGCAAAGGAGAATCGTTTGTTTGGACGAAGAAATGTGAACAAGGCTTTCAAGAGCTGAAAAAGAGGCTTACAACAACACCGATACTTGCACTATTTGAGGGCACTGAATGTTTTTCTATCTACAATGATGCATCACATCAAGGGCTGGGATGTGTTTTGATGCAAAATGGAAAGGTTATTACTTACGCTTTTAGGAAGTTGAAGCCACACGAGAAGAACTACCCTACTTACAATTTAGAGTTAGCAGCAGTTATCTTTGCCTTGAAGATATGGCGACACTAGTTGTATGGGGTGTGAAGTGAAATCTACACCGACCACAAGAGTTTGAAATATATTTACACGCAAAAAGAGCTTAATCTCAGGCAACGGAGATGGTTGGAACTAATGAAAGACTACGACATCAACATTCAATACCACTCGAGAAAGGAAAACATAGTAGCAGACGCTTTAAGTCGGAATGCAACAGGAAAGCTGAATGTGTTGATTATGGAACAATGGTGTTTACACATAGATAGAGGAATTGGAGTTAGAGGTGTTCACTAGGGGAAGAGGGTCTATGTGCGACGATAGTTGTGGAGCTGACAATCTTAGAGAAAATTAAACTCAGGCAAATGGAGGATCATCAACTCAAAAAGATTCATGAAAACCTAACAACGGACCCAAATTCAGAATTAAAAATGATACTTGGTGTTTTCTAATTTTGGAATAAAATATGCATGCCTGACATTTTCGATCTCAAGCAGCAGATAATGGATGAGGGACACAAGACAAAATGGGCAATTCATCTAGGAATGATGAAGATATATTAGGATTTGAATGAGATGTACTAATGGATGGGTATGAAATGAGACATCCAAGAATATGTTAGTAGATGTTTACAATGTTAGCGGATTAAAGCAGTATACTAGAAGCCATCAGGACTACTTCAACTACTGCCAGTATTAAAGTAGAAATGGGAGGACATCACAATGGACTACGGTATTGGATTTTCTCATACAGTGAGGGGGAATAATTCGATTTGGGTCATAGTTGATCATTTGACCAAGACAACACATTTTATTTTAATAAGGAATACGCATATTATGAATCAAATGGCGGGTACCTAAATAAAGGAGATCATATGACTGCATGGAACTCTAATATCAATCACGTCAGATCGGGATCCAAGATTTGTATCCAGATTTTGACAATCATTACAAAGGGCAATGGGGACTAAGCTGAATTTGAGCATGACTTTTCACCCATAGACTGATGAACAATCAAAAAGGACGATATAGATGTTAGAGGATTTGCTAAAGGCATGTGCGATGAAATTTTAAGAAAGTTGGGAGAAACATCTAGCTTTGGCAGAGTTCACTTACAATAATAGCTATTAGGCGAGTATCGACATGGCATCTTTCGAAGTGCTATATGACAGAAATGTAGGTCACTGTCTTGTTGGACAGAGGTTGGAGAAATAGAGATTACTGGACTGGATATTGTGATGAAAACCACAGAAAAGATTAACGTGATTCAAGATCACTTAAAGATTGCACAAGATCGACAAAAGAGTAATGCAAACGCAAATAGAAGAGAGCTGGGTTTTCAAGAAGGAGATTGGGTATTTTGAAAATCTCACCAATGAAAAGAGTTATAAGATTTGGAAAAAAGAGAAATCTAAATCCATGATGTTTGGGACAATTTGAAATTCTGAAGAAGATAGGACCAGTGGTATATCGGATTGCCTTGACCCCAGAATTTGTATATATTCACGATGTTTTTCATGCATCAATGCTTAGGAAGTACATTGTGGATCCAACTCATGTGTTAGAACAACCATCGATAGAGTGGAAAAAGAACTTGTAATATGAGGAACGTCCAGTACGAATTATGAATACACGAGTAAAAAAATTCAGAAGTAAAATCATTCCGTTAGTCAAAGTGTGGTGGGAGAACAAGTCGACGGGAGAAGTCACCTAGGAGAAAGAGAGTGTTACGCGACAGAAATACCCATTTCTTTTTGAACAAGGTAACACTTAAACTTATATTTTGTTACCTTGTCATTAGCAGAACTATTAATATAGATCGAGTCAAGCCATGAATATGATACAGTAACGATGTAGATACAACGTAGATGAGTTTGGAGGACCAAACTTCCTAAATTCATACCTTATTCAAGCTTTACATTTTTTTCTTGAATTTTTAGCTTTTCCAAACCCTTTTCTCTCTTTTTTCTTGTAAGTGAAGCTGCAGCCAGCAGCTCTTTTTTTTTTTTTTTTGTTAAATTGATTTTTCAAAAATTCTAAATTACAAATTTGTGAATTTTATAAAATAGTTACAAACCTTAGAAAAAACTAAATATTTTATATGTTATACATTTATATGTACAGTTATTAAGTATTTAATTTTATGAATTTAGGAAAAGTTTTCAATGCCCAAACAATTTATAAACCGAGCTGATGTCAGTAAATTTATGTGTAGAAACTATGAATATTTGAAAATTTTTTAAAAATATTTACGGAGCTTAATAATTTATGATATTTTTAATATAGATAAATATATGTGTCTAGTATATTATGTAAACTTTTTGAAGTCAAATTAGCTCTATGGAATTTTATAAAAATAATATACCGACTTACTATTTTGATTATTTATTACAAAAAATTTATGTAGGAAGTTAATCCGAATTATTAATTTTAAAATATTTCTAACTTAAAAAATTATGAGTTTTTAGTATGTTATAGCCACAAAACTATTAGATCTAACTGTTCAAAATTAAATATAAGACTCGAATTCAAGGAACTATAACCTGGGAGCATAGAAAAATTGAGTAACCCATTTTCGATGAGTATTGTTATATTTTACTTTCTTAAAATGAGTTTTATGATAAAAACATGTATTGATTGATTGAATTATTGAAATATGATGATATTTTATAAATAAATGCATATTATGTTATGTTTTGAATGTGCCATAAAATATAAAAACTAATTACTTTTGAAAACATGATTTTGATGACACATAGTTCGAACGATGCTCCTATCGATAGGGGAAAAGAATATAACGAGAAGTGATGTAATAAGAGTGGGATCATAGCCAGATGATCATGGGTAATATTATGCCATATATATTGGTGTCACTCCCTAATTACTGGTGTTCATTAAACGGGTGTATGTGTCTCGCAAGCGTCAATCCAATATAATTTTAAACTCTTAATATGAAATCAAGGTAAATGGGCCTAGATGAGCCAATAACTAAAATGAGAAATGATTGACAAAATAAAGTTATTTCATGTTGAAATGAATCAATATTTAATAATTTCATGAGCACTTGTTAGTATTATATAATTAACTCACACTAACCTAGTACTTAATACGTAGTTGTATGTAATAATTTCAGGAAATGAGAATGAGGTAGAGCGCGACTAAAGGCAGATGACCGTAGTCAATTTTTGTTGTCCTATGTTATGTAGAGTAAAGGAATATTAGTTCTTTTGAACTTATATAATTTTGATGACAGTTGTGTCTAACTATGGCTAGAACCATAATTGTATATATAAATATAAAAATACTTATAGATTTTGAAACACATCAGCTCTGATTTAATTTAAATACGTTTTCGTATGTTTTGTTTATATTCAAGTATAAGTACCTTGAATGG
>BRYE01000030.1:2876110-2878610 GCA_030159115.1 Actinidia arguta var. hypoleuca | reverse complement strand
TATGGGAAACAGAAAGCGAACCCAATAGTTTTGAGGTTAAACATATCAGTGAGGACCACGAAAACCAGAAATAAGAACTGGTCGCACCACTTAAAGAACATATTCAAAGTAATAATAAAGTAGGGTTGATTAATTTTAGTCAAGTAAGCCCAACGAAATCTTACATTGAAGTAGAGCTAATTGAGTTTGTTGGTGTTGACATTTTTAAAAGGGTTGTGGATCTTTATCTCTATCGATTAGTCAACAAACTTAAAACTAAACTGATTGAAAATGGGCTAGTGGTAGACCAACAATATTCAAGGCGCAAAAAACATAAAAAATATTTCAAATATTTGATCAGATGGGATGGTCAAATACAATTTTTGTTAAAGGATCTAAGCTGGGGTCCATTGTGCATCATTATCCAACTGGATGGTGGTCTTTTTAACATTGGGAAGCCACTTGATGGTCATAATAGGTTTTTGTACATATAGAAATATATATATTTTTTTTACTTTTATACTATGTTAAACTGCATCTTTTTGGTATATGTGCTAACATCCATTTTGTAGAATTAATATTGAGTGCGGTCCAGGAGGGATCAGAATTTAGAGGGCATGAACTTTCAGAAGTCCGCCTGATCGGACCAATACTAAACCGGTTAGGCTAAGTCAACAACTGCACTATCTTTCGGGATGCTATGTTCATAGGTGATCTCGTTCTTTTGTTTATTTATTTTTATTCTCGTTTTGCATTGAGAACATTGCACAATTCAAGTTGGGGGGTAAGGGTTAATTTTTTATAGCATATTTCTTGTTTGAGTAATAATTCAAGTTGGGGGGTAAAACTTTGGACAGTGTGTTTGTTTTGTTTGCTCTGTTTATTCTTGATTTTGGTTGAACTTTTCTTTGAACCTTTTGATCTCTCTAATACTCCTTTTTTATCTGCAAAATTATTAAAATTACATTCGCGCAAAATGATAATTAATTTGAACAAATAAAATGTGAAAGAATGCTAAAATGTGGAGAAATTTGACTAATAATTTATAATATTCTATATCAATCACACACCCCAACTTGAATAAGATAGCTTAGTAATTTATACTTAATCAGTGTTTTGAGATTTATTTAACAACATGGTATGCACAGAAATTTTAAGTACACATGAAAGATGCAAAAAATTTAAGAATTCTTGTTTATAGGACAAATTTAACTACAACCAAGTAATGTACCTCTTCACTTAGTCAAGCAAACTTTGCATTCATTCTATCTATTCAATTCAAGTTTTAACTTCAAGTCTCACGTGGGTGTGTCACTTAAAATAAAATTACTCTTTTACAAATCTAGACACAAATTTCACTAGAAGAGAATGTAAAAAATTTTATAGGCATAAGCAAGTTTATAAAGAAAACAATTCTATTCAATTCATTTCATTTCATATTTAATGGCACTATTAGAGTTAACATGGACATTTTAGCTTTTATTGACCTTGGTGTCAAAAATCAGATTAGACCTAAAAGAGATGACAGTTTTACGATGTGGTGTGGATTTCTACCCAACTTTGTTGTCATTCAACCCAATGTATTACTAACTACTACTACTATTTAGACCACTGGTCGTGACCTATTCCAAATCACTATCCTCATCATCATGTCATTCTATTTTCTCTTCATATTTGCTTTTCTACTTCTCAATAGGAGTGGGAATTAGAGCTCGGGAAAATGTGCATGATACTGTGCTACTTTATCTTAATCGATTTCATAGTTTTTCTTAACACAATGTACTTACATGTCATAATTTTAAATACCATCTTTAATTCGAACCCCATTTATCATGTCACACCATTCATCCACCCTCAATTTCGGTTACCTAGGCTTGAGAATGAAAGGTTTTATCAAGTGTATAGCTCAATTATTGGTTCAAAGGAGTTAGATTCAAAATATGTGGTCTTATAATGAAAAGAATGTCGTTGTATCATTCCCTATGTGCCATAAATCATGAAATGAACATAATTGAATCCAATTATAACTGTTATGCCTTTAATAAGAACTTTGCGTTCTCACAACAAAAAGAGAGGCTCAAAAGTGTATGAATAGGTTATTAAGTCTCCATTATTTTATTTCAAGATTTCATGAATACATAGTAGTTCAACTTTGTTCATTGGTTTATACTATAGTTATGTAAAAAAATAGCCCATTTTACAAGCAAAAAAAATAAATTTAAGTATCAAACCAAATTTTTATAATTCACATGAGCATGCTTAGAGTCAAATATATCCTTAAACAACTGATTAAGTAAAAAAAATATCAAAACTTACTACCTTATACTAATAAACTACTCAAACAAGAAATATGCTATAAAAAATTAACTCTTACCCCCCAACTTGAATTATGCAGTGTCCTCAATGCAAAACGAGAACAAAAATAAATAAACAAAAGAACGAGATCACCTATGAACATAGCATCCTGTAAGATAGTGCAGTTGTTGACTTAGCCTAACCGGTTCAGTATTGGTCCGACCAA
>BRYE01000030.1:2866110-2871110 GCA_030159115.1 Actinidia arguta var. hypoleuca | reverse complement strand
CCACTTTTTCTGCTGCTCTTGTCCTTCATTTCAGGTATGTCTCCTAGGTTTCAATGTCTCTTCAGTGCCTAAAAAGGCTGATTCTGTAATCACTACATTGCACTTTCTTAGTGGTCTATCGAGTTTTCTAATTGATTAACACTAATTAAACACTTTCTGATCTTTGCAGTTGGCACTTTAAAATTGGCGAATGGACAGGTAATTTCAAACATTCCTTTACTTAGCAGACAGTAAAGTTTCACTATTACACATCTCATCAGTTTGTAATAAGAGTGCGAAAAAAGTTAGTTTGTATAGCACTTTTCCGTCTAACAAACCATCTCAACCCATAAGGAAAAGTTTAAAGAGCAACACAAACAAACAAAAAAAGAAAAGAAAAGAAATGAGAAAATATTAGAGCTGAGTGATTCATGTAAATTATCCAATTGGTTTGCAGAAAACTTGGTGTGTGGCCAAGCCATCTTTGGATCCGAATCATCCGATGACTGTTTTGGCGAATATCAACTATGCATGTTCCCAGGTGAACTGCAGGGTTCTGCAAAAAGGCTGCCCCTGCTTTTCACCAGATAATCTCATCAATCATGCTTCGATAGCCATGAATCTCTATTATCAGTGCAAGGGAAGGAACAAGTGGAACTGTGATTTCAAGAATTCTGGTCTTATCACCATCTCTGATCCAAGTAATGAGTCTTACTTCTCCTAGTAATTATAAAAAGAGCCAGAGGTCTCCTTGCACCATTGTATTTTTACCAAATCTTAATTTTTGCTCGTTCACTTCCAATTATGTTAATCACCCCCTAACGCTTCAAGTGTTAATGTGATTCTTTCATCCATCTAAATTAAGAATGAAAAGAGGTCATGTGAACTTTAATTGAACAACAGATGGATGAAAATGGGATATCCCTTATACTTAAGGTCCCGTGTTAATGTGGTATTTCCGTCCCTGTGCCGTTGAATTAAGTAATGGAAAGAAACCACATGGACATTAATTAAATGACAGATGGTTGGGAGGAGGATATCGACACTTGACTGAAACAATTGGAAGTGAAGAGTGCAAAGTAAATTTTTGGTTAAAATGTAAGTGTAAAGCTAGTTTATCCAAATTATTAACCAGTATTAAGTAGAGTATTAAAAGATCAAATTATTCCTGTTTTCAGGTTATGGCAGCTGTGTATATGAGTTGCTATCATAAAGGATTTTGGTTCAGTTTGTAAGGTGTTTTATAGAGAGACTTGGATGGATTCAACAGATTGCTGCAGACCAACAGAGATATTGATTGGTTCCCAATTCTTTTAGTTCTTCTTGCCCTTGCCCTAGCCCTAGCCCTAGCCCTAATGCTTTATAGCAATCAAATATTTCTTTTTTTCTTTTCTTTTCTTTTTTTTTTTTGAAAAACTTCATTTCCTAGCATAATGATCGAGGCACTTATTAATAACATGTACTGCTCCTATTTCCTTTTAATGCAGCTATATGATGATGAGAATGGGGCGTCGTACCCAAAACCCCTGTATGCTACGTAATTTTGTTTTTAATGCATCATTTTACACGCAAAAAAAAAATCATGCAGGGTAGCCACTTATCTATACATTCTAGGGTTGTAAGGGTTTGGAAAATAATTGATTCCAAGTAAAGTTCAAGTCATGATGATCCGAATGATGTTAGAAGGATTTGAATGATCGAAAAACCAGTAAATAGCCAAATCAAGGAAAAGAAAGGTACCCTCCACGAGGGCAGCATGATATCCACACTCAAGTCATGAGAAAAGTCGCATTCCAACTCAAATTTTGTAAACATTTAGAAACAAACTAAAAAATGCCATATCTTATATAGAAACTATGAACAACTCAAATTTCAAACAAAATAATTCTAAACAAATACCAGTGTTTAAGTGGAAACTAACCGATATTTGCCATACCAATACTTACATACCATTGTTTGTTTGCAATTTAGAACTAAAAAAAAGTGTACTATACGCAAACAACTAGACATTTATACTTTATGTAGTAACTAGGCCACATTAGTCTAACAATACTCATAGCCAACACCACATTTATCTCATAATCCCATAACCGACAAGATTTTGCCCTGAAACCAAGCACCGCTTTGCATCATAACAACTTTACCTCATATCCGATATCACAACATCAAACCATTTCTATACGTAACAACACCACTTTTAGTCATAATAAGGTTTATAATGCACACTTTTTTGAGTATGTACTATAGAATTTATCTATAATCTACGTAAAATCAGGTGAGCGCCGTATTGGGGTTGAACAGTGAGAACAACGGCAGGAGCATGAGTGTAGGATGGAGAAAGCTCGAATAAAAAGCGCTGAAGAATCATTACCAGAGCCATTTTCGCTTCCATCATTGCGAAGTTGTTCCCAATGCAAGTTCGAGGACCCCGACTGAATGAGAACAACGAGACTAAGTGGTTCTTTGTTGCATTTGCAACTCCTGAGAATCTCTCTGGATTGAACTCTTTTGTGTCTTCGCCACCCCATATTTCGCGGTCACAATGAACAAAGATTATTGGCATCATAAGGCAAGTTCCAGCAGGTAGGGTCAGTTCTCCTTTTGTCTCTTTCTGGACAACTCGGTTGAGATTGACTACAGGTGGGTATAATCTAAGAACCTCATTTAAAATCATTGTTATCTGCATTAGAAATATAATGAGTTACATGCTAAATCATTTAGAAGGGAAAAATAAGAAAAAGAAAAACACTTTAATGAAGTCCGAGTGCGTGTTTGTGCATATATATATATATATATATATCATGAATTGCAAAAGAAAAATTTTTAAATTGATTATTTTTTTAATCCAAATAGATTGATAAGATCATTATTTTCTTTCTTTACCTTGATGAAAAATACTTCGCTAATTTCCTTTCTCTACCTTAATATAAAGCAAGCAAGCAAGTTATTTGTTGTCCTCTCATTGGTTCGTTGTTTACTAGTACGAACAACTTTCTACCTCTCCCATGCCCCACTATAATTAAGTTGGAACTTTGTATACTAGGCTCGACCTTTTTACGTTGGTATATTTGAATTCTAGAACTCAATAATTGCATGAAATGATTACAACATGTCATAGAGAGAGTATGAAACACTTACTACTTTAAGGTGGCTTATTCCATATTAATTTGGTTTATTCTTGCCGAATAATTGCCAAACCTCTTCTCTAGCTCACGCTTGCCATTTCTGGTGAATGCTCAACAAAATCATAGTCCACACAAGTAAATTTGCAGTAGTTTCCTGCCCCGCAAAATAGAATAGCTTGCACTCCTTAATTACATCTTCAATACTCATCCCAGCATCTTTGTTGTTTCTATTTTCTTTAATTTCTTTCATATTGGACTTTAATAGCATTCCCAGTAAATCGTCATCAACCATATTGTCTCCTAACTTCGTGGCTTTCTTTCTTTTGTTGATCATAACCATCAAGAGGTCTTGCACTTCTTGGTTTTCCTCTTTCATTCTCTTGTTTATTTTAGTTGGTACAAACCTGTTCATGACAACAATAAGATGAACAATAACCCATCAGGGTAATCATAGAAAACAAACAAAATAATTGGGTAAATTACACTTTGCAGAACCTTTCTCAATTCTCACTTCCAACCTTATTCTTTTACTATTGAATTTTTCTCAATGTAGTCAAATCAGATAATGCTTAAATTTGTAATGAAAAGCTCCATATGACACTTAGTCACATACTCGAGCCTCAATGGCAAAAGCAAATAGTACACCAAAGGGCCTAACGTGGGAAAAGTCTATTTTTTTATTTTTTTAAAATTCCCTTCAAAATAGAACTCCATCAAAGGACAAGACAATATATAGTTTTTAATTGGAAAAATTTAATAGTTTGAGGGCCGAATTAGAAGGTATTTCAAGTTCAAGGCCTAATGAGAACTGGATACGAATAAATTTAGGCTTAATCTTTCAGACATCCCATAAAATATGGCCTTGTATCACTTTACTCCCCTCATCTAACAAATGAATCAGATTGACCCCCTCAACTATGTACATGTATCACTTACACCCCCTCCTTTACTAATCCGTGTGAAAATATGGATGGAAGTGATGTAGGTGTTGTCCATGGGCTTCAATTAAAAGCACTTGTGGCCAAAATACACTTGTTTTTTGCATAAAATATACCAAGGTTTACAAATGGAAAAGGCCCAACAGAGTTAGTTGTGTGGCTATAATGACTGCACAAGCCTTTGTACAGATTATGTTTCCTACCAAAAAATAGGGTATTTTGGCAAGGGCTTTTTATTGACAAAATATGAACAACATATGATACACCTTCATCCGTATTTCACACGAATTAGTAATCAATGGGGTGTAAGTGATACATGTAAATAGTTGAGGGAGTTACTCGGATTCATTTCTTAGATGAAGGGAGTAAACTAATACAAGGTGACAGTTTAGGGGATGTCCAAAAAATTAAGACAATAATTTATCAATAATGCTACTAATATACTCAATTGTACACACATATTTGTACAAACTTTCTCACATGAACATGTGAGACTCACATGATGGTGTGTGGGGTACACACACCTCATGTGTGAGAATTTGTACGTTTGTGTGTATGTGTTTGTGTTTGTAGTATTTCCGATAATATAATGTCATAAAGTTGAAAGAAAAGAAGTTATTCTTCCTTGTCCTTTCAATTCGAAATACTATAACACTGGAAAGAATCACAACCCAATATAGTGATAATAAATACCAAATTAAATAATAAAATACATTACACTTAGCACTCCATCGTATTTCTATATTGTCACTTTAGCCCATGAACTTTGCATTTTTTAATTTTATCCTTGCGTATTGAATTTTTGCCAACACGGTCCAATCGGAAACTGCAGTTAAGTTTTCTTAATGGAAAAATCCACATTGTTCTGACCATGAGGGCCAAAAAAAAATTTGTTTTGCTTCTATTCAAAATAGTAGCACATGACATTCATGAAAACACTAAATAGTAGTTCTTGAAT
>BRYE01000030.1:2853610-2856110 GCA_030159115.1 Actinidia arguta var. hypoleuca | reverse complement strand
AAAAAAATGAAAGGACCATTATATGAAAAAAGTCAACACTAGGGGCTTTTCGAATGAAACTTCTCAACCTCCTTTTATCCAAGAAAAAAAGGAAATGAAAATACTTACTGGCCCAATCCTTGGTCTCTGATCCACCTACTCTCCAAGAAAATGAAGAGCTGTTCATCTCGTTTTTTCTTTTATTTAAAAAAGGGTTAGTTACAGTTTGTCCTATAAGAAAATGGACCAATTTTCATTTTGGCAATCGTACAAATAATTTTGCCACACGTTTTAACTCTTGAATTGGTTACAAACCTACAATAAGATCCAATTACTAACTTGCACAAAGAGAGAGGGAAGGGAGGGGGATTGACTCACCGCCTGAGTCGGACAGCTGCGGGAGTCGCACAGGCACAGTCATTGGAGTCACCGAAATCGCGAATCAATAACCACGCCCTCTCTCTCCATGGTGGTGCTGATGATGTGGCAGCTTGTGGGTAAAAGTTAGGGCTAGGGTTTGGCTGAGAGACTGAGGAATTTGGAGGTGGTCGGGTGGGTTTTAGGTAGACGAGTCTAGGTCTTGGTTGGCATAAAATGCCAGGCCCAAGTGGCCAATTGGCAGTGTATAAGGTGTGTCTATAAGTTGGACCGCATTTAGAGAATTTCGCGATCGAAAAAATTAATGGTTGATTTATGGGCAAGTCTAATTATTACCGTTAATTTATTGTCAAAATCTCCCAAGTCGGTTGTCACTTATTTAGTTAGATTGTAGATTTATCACCGAAGACAGTCCATAAATTTTAATTTTTTATGAATAGATAACATTATCTTTCTTTTAATTATAAATATATTTACTTATTAATTATCCATTAAAAAAATACCAACTCATCACTGTCACCGGTTGCTAGATTTTTCAACGAACCTCGGATTAACTTTTTCAGAGATAAATTTTACTATTTTATGGGGTGTTTATTATAACTGTGAAAAACAACATTTAGATTTTAGATTGCACATTGTAGTAGAAACTGATAAACGTGTTTGTTACAATTGTGAGATTATGAATTAAAATTGAAGTGTAGTGTTTGTTAAAAAAAAATCAACTTTTTCTTGCAAAGTTATCCACTTTGCCATTTATTCTTTTAACAAAAATAATGAGTATGAATAATTTTGTCTTTAAGTATTTTAATGACACTATAATCTACTTGAAAGCACCTACAACCAAGTTTTAAAAAAATAACTTTGAGGCCCCATTTTCAACTTTCTAAAATCACCTTAAATTTTTTTTTAGATTTTAAAAGTTTTGACAAACACTCAAAAACTACTTTTGAAGAATATTCAAAACCTAATATCTACTCCTAATAACGATTGCAAACACTCCCTTAGTATTCTAGGAGTACAAAACGAGTAGTAAAATCCGTGGAAAAATAATGAAAGTTTTCTTTAGAACCTCCGACAATTTTTTGGCAAACTTTTTCACAAATAAATTCTATTATTTTAGTATTTCGAGAGTAGAAAATGAACAGTGAAAGTTATCTCTATAACCAATAGTGAAATTTATTTCTGGAACCAACAGTAAAAATTATCTCTGAAAAAGTTCATCGGAGTTGTCGGTTGGAAAAGTCCCAAAAAGCTCGCCATAAAAGTTGTTAGACGCTAACCAAAAAGCGGCCTCAGGCTGTCAATGGCGGTTACTGGAGAGGGGTAGTGAGAAATATGAAGAGGTGTAGAGAGTACAGGGGTATTATTATCCAGTGTGGTCAAAATTGAGTTTTAACTTTAGATTTTTGTGACATGGATCAAATGTGTTAAAAAATTAGTCCAATAGACCTTAGTGTAAAGTCATTTTTTGAATTTTACTAGATTTTATAGACAGATTTTCCCTTAATTGAAATAATAAGAAATCTTATATTACCAAATATATACTAACAAATTCCGTAATTCTCATTAAATTACATTAAAGTGTAAAATATTTACATAATGTTATCAAATGACTAGATAATGTGTTGGAATATTTGATGAACACAACAACTTTGAGCCAAATTTAAGGTGGACCCACATGTTCTTTTTAATAGGTCCATGGTGCTTTGTGTTCTCCTCCATGAGTAGATGAAGAACAAGCATTTATTTGCTCAAATCCATAAAGATTTGAATGAGATAATGGTTTCCAAATTAGGTATCATGAGTATGGATATTGGGTGAAACTAAAAGTTAGTCACACATTGATTTTCTATGGGAAAAGTGATGGGTATATAAAGTCAAAGTTTGGTTAAGAGTTCGGGCCCCAAGGGGCACCCCAGTTTTGTGAAAGGAGAAGGACCTATATAACCCATGTTTTGGTCCATTACCCCACACCCGTCCTGCCGACTCGGGGCGGGGCAGGTGTGAATTAATAATATTAAAAAGTTTGTGTCTATTTAATAATTATTTTTTAGTTTTAAATTTAAAATTTAAACTCAACAGTTGTAACTTACCTTATGGGCGTGTGTGGCTGCCAAGGGTTGCAATTTCTCATAAAGGTGTG
>BRYE01000030.1:2833610-2841110 GCA_030159115.1 Actinidia arguta var. hypoleuca | reverse complement strand
TAATCTCGATGATTATGATATATAATTAGCTTCACAGACAACGTCCATATATATGTTTCCATTTCAAATTATGACATTTTAATTTGCTGATCATAGTATTTATGAGACTCCCCACAAAATAAGTGGGAGAAATTAATGTTGCCTAGTGCGAAACTTGTTATGTGCGAGAGCCTTGTTTGACCTTTTTATATTGGCACATTTGCATTGCACCACTAGGTCGATATGAAATTTTTGAATCTTGTATGCATGAAACAATTATGACTTGTTCTCAAAGGAGATGAAACACTTACAATTTTGAGGTGGCTTAATCCATCACAGCCTGGTTTATTCTTGCCAAAAACTTGCCAAACCTCTTCCCTCACTCGCACTTGCCAGTTTTGGTGAATGCTCAACAAAATCATAGTCCACGCAAGCACATTTGCGGTGGTCACTTTCCCAGCAAAATAGAATAGCTTGCAATCCTCAATTACATCTTCAATACACTTCCCAGCACATTTGTTGTTTTTGTTTTCTTTAATTTCTTTGAGATTGGACTTTAGCAGCATACCTAGTAAATCATCATCAACCATTTTGTGATCTCCTGACTTCAAGGCTTTCTCTCTTTTCTTGATGATATCCACCAAAAGGTCTTGCATTTCTTTGCTTATCTCTTTCATTCTCGTTTCTTTCAATTGGTACAAACCTGTTTATGCACAAGCACAACAATAAGATCGAACAAACAACCACCCATGATATATAGTGTTTCTTCGGTCATTCTCATGTACTAATTTGCCGCATATATAAATTTTAATTATTTTAATTTTATGGAGTCTTTGTCTATAGGTGTGTGAACAAATTTATTCTCAATCTCTAGTCTCATCATAATTAGGGTTTTATTTTTTGCCACCCTTTTACCTTTTGCATTTCGCTAGTTTCTGTTTGATGTTCTTAGATCGATGTACCGAAAAATGTAAAATTAAGAATATATTTTTTTGGGCTAAAAAATATTATTTACCTCCATCCTGGATGTAAACTTTGAATGAGATTCTGCCTACAAGATCGACTTGATCCTTTCGAAGTTCAAATATTCTTCTGCCTTGTTCATAGCTACTGCCAAATGCTGTTCTAGAAATCACGTCAGAGGTCATATTGTTGAGATAAGGCAAAACATCAATTCACATGAACCACTTTCTAAGACCAACACCTCCCATTTGCTCATCATCTCACTACAACTCATGCATTGCTGGTAACATATACTGCAACACATGAAGAAGCACCCATCATTCATGTATATATGCAGTGCTAGAGGCAATATCTGGTCCTGTCAAAACAAAAATTAATTATATATTGCAACCTTTGAAACTTACAATATTACACAAACTCGATCGGGATCGGGTACAAGAATCAAATCAGGTGTGGAGGTGGATATTATATATCCAGAAGTTTGAGTATAGGTAGGTGAACGTGTATTGAATTAAATATATATGTTCTATATACTTTAAAGTTATTACACTCTTTGTTCTGTCATATATTCACAATTTCACGTCTATGTGACCAACCAATAAAAGTTTCTGAACATTTACAAGTAGTGAGACACTAACAACGTGACAAGCGAGTCATTGATCCAACTATATAATGGCATGCTTTTTTGAACATCTATCTAGTGGGTACACCGCACCATGATGACACGGTATTTCGGATCTATTAGATAATTTTGCTTCTTTTTTTTTTTTTTTTTTTGGGGGGGGGGGGGGGCTCCTAGTCTCTCACGAGGAAAATGTGAGCAAGTAAAATGTGTAATCAATGAACTACAAAATTCATAACTAACCACAGAACTACAAAACTTGATCTGTTTTCCTTTTTTTTTTTTATGGTACACACCTCATTCATAATTGTACATACCATGAAAATTCGCAACCAAATTAAACCCATAAAAATTGATATGGGAAAAAATATACTTCTATCGATATTTCAAGACAAGTACCTCACCAAGAGGTCACATCGCCATAGCACTAACATAGTTTTGGTCGTCCATCGCATTATCGCCAATGGATCACTTCGCCGATATGTGTACAAGCCTTTTTCCAACTCGCCATTAGGCGAGGTCGTCTACGTCGCCAGACCTGAGACCATCTCCATGAGGGCTCTATTTCCACAAGGACTCTACCTATTCAATAGTCCTTCTTGGTCACTCCTCCACCTGATCAGAGTCCGCCTCTACCAGGATTCCACCTCTACGAGAAAATTATTTCCATCACAACTCTTACAATTGCGGATTATTCAAAACGTGGTAATCTCCTATTATCATTCTAGTATCTCAGGGATATACTTCCCAAACATAATTATCCAAAGATCTTCCTAAATATCCTCACATGGATCTCCATCCTACGCCTATATAAAGGCCGCTCCCCCATCATATTAAGGTAGAACAATTTTAACCTTTAAATACTTGCATCTATAGCTCTGTCATCACATTGCTTTTCTTGTGCTCGCCTTGGTCTGATTCACATGCCGGAGGGGGTTTGAGCAGCCTCACTCCGGCTGGTCACGTTTGTTCATCTACACAGGTCGCCCAATTGTTGCCGAAGTTCAAAACCGAGGTGAAAGAGCAATTATGATTGTTGGTTGCTCATCCCAATTTTATACCACAATAGTTTAGTGTTGTCTATGGGAACGACAGTTCCCAACATTCAATGCACCTGCGCAGTCGTTTGGTACCTAGACCAAGTGCCAGCAACCCTTTGGATTATAGAGCTCATCCAATGGCCAATATCATCCGGGCTCCTGATCTAGAGGGTCTCCACTGTGAGATGCACAGTATAGCAGAGCAAATAAGGATCATGAATGAAAATAACACCTGCCTAATACAACACCTCACCATTAACAACCCCCCACCCCTCATGCAATACCCATTCTAGAAGTTCAAAGATCTCGCTGCTCTTAATGTTCAGGCAACAATGAATTCCAAAGCCATTGAAGTACAGGCCAGGCATGTTCGAATAGAAATTGACAGCGTCGATCACCAAGTCCCAGTCCCAAATGAGAAAGCTTTTCATCCTCATTAGAATCCCGATCGTTGAGCAAGACTCCCGGAGTGGAAGGCAAGAAAATCAAAAGGAGAAGGAGGTCTCCTCATCGCAACGACCGAGCGCCCAGATGCCAAGAAAGATCCAGCACTCAGAAGATCAGGGACCTCGATGCTCGTATTGACGCCATCAATACAGGTACGAGTGTGCTAGTAACCATGGAAGCTTTGATCAAACATATTGAACCTCCTTTCAAAGAAAGGGTAATGAAGACCAAAGTCTCCTCCAAGTTCAAGTTATCTACTCAGCTCGGGGTCTATGAAGGGAAGATGGATCGTATGGACCATCTGGATTCATACAAAAACCTGATGGCACTGTAGGGATATTTTGACGTTATGTGTAAAGCCTTCTCTGCTACCTTAAAAAAGTTAGCGAGGTCATGGTTCAGAAAGCTGTCTCCAAAAACCATTGATTCATTTGACGACATGAGCAGGTTGTTCATCACCAATTTATGAGTCGCCGGGTTAGATAGAAAAATGCTTTTCACCTCTTCACAGTTTACTAGAAAGAGACTAAAAGCTTGAAGGACTATGTGAAGCAGTTCAACCAGGCTATTCTAGAAGTGGAAGATCCCAGTGACAAGGTGGTGGTGATGGCCATGATGGAGGGACTTCGCCTAGGACCACTATTTGATTCCCTTCCGAGGAATGTCTCTGAAATCTTGTCGACTCTCCAAAGAAAGGCTGACAAGTATATTGCTGCAAAGGAGTTGGTCGAGGCTAAACGAAGAAGGCGAGGAAGGGATGACAAGAGGGAGGAACTCGACATCATGAGAACGAACTACAAGGACGAGGCAAGAAACAAGAGGCCAAATCAAGATTCAAGGCGACGAACCAACGACAAGCGTCCTCATACTCCACCTCACCGCCTTGAGTTGATATTGCCCCCTCTTAATGGTCCTATCACCCAGGTGCTTACGAAGATCAAGCACGAGGAATTCATCAAGTGGCCTGGAAAAATCAAGACCGATCCTTGAAAAAAGAACAAGAACAAATATTGTGTGTTCCACCAAGATCACAAGCACAACACTAAAGATTGTTTTCAATTAAAAGAATAGATAATTGATCTTATCAAGAAAGGGTATCTGAGGAATTATATTTTAGATCGCCCACCTCCCGGCTCACCAAAAAGAAGATATGGAGACAACAGATCAATCGCGGGGGACATACAGGTGATCACATAGGTTTTAGATCAAGAGGATGTTCGAGCTCATCTCAAAAGAGGCACGCTGGGAGCGCTAGTGGGCGAGCAGAGGAAGAAGTCTATAATCTTTCCTCACTTGTAGCTTGAGCTCACTTGCCTATTACCTTTACCAATGATGACCTGAGGGGCTTGCACCTCCCTCATAACGATGCCTTGGTCATCTCAGCCGTCATAGCCAATTTCAATGTGCAAAGGATACTAGTTGACAATAGAAGTTTGGTAGATATCTTGTTCATCTCGGCATTTAACAAAATGAAAATTGAGTTAGATAAACCACATCCATTTCACACTTCTCCAGTCGGATTTGGAGGAAACACAACACACACTTGGTTGGATCAAGTTGCTAGTAACTTTAAGAACAGAACCCCACCAGACTACTGTATGGCAGAATTTCATTGTGATGGATTGCCCTTCACCCTACAATGCGATCCTAGGTCACCCAACTCTAGGAGGAATAAGAGCGATCACCTTAACTTATCACCTGAAGATGAAATTCCCCACTTCAACTGGGATATGTGAGGTTAAGGGCGATCAGAGAGTGGATAGACAATGCTTCATCTCGGCCATGAAGATTGAATCTCCTTCCAAATCAAGCAGCCAATAGCAATTACAGATCGCCGATGCTGAGATAAAGGTGTTGAGAGACGAGATGGAAGAAATTACCCTAGTGGATCATAAAGAGTCGACAATCTCTATTCATCCAGACCATCCAAATCACCACGTTATGATTGGGACAGAGTTGACTGAAGAATTACGGAGTGCTATGGTGAAATTTTTAGAAAGGAATTATGATATCTTTGCATGGTCATAAGGCGACAACCCGTGAATAGACCTTCAAGTTGCCACTCATAGACTATTCACTAACCTTGACTATCCTCCAGTACACTAAAAAAGAAGGAAATTTGCCCTAGAGTGACTAAAAGTCATAGAATAAGAGGTAACAAAACTCATCAAGGCCAATGTCATTAAAAAGTCTCCCCAAAAAGGGGGGAAGTGGAGAGTATGTATTGACTTCACCGACCTCAACAAGGCATGTCCAAAAGACAATTTTTCTTTGCCAAAGATTAACCTAATAGTTGATGCCACCTCCAAACATGAACTTCATAGCTTTATGGATGCCTTCTCCGGATATCACCAAATCAAGATGCATCTGTCCGCGTGGAGAATACTTCTTTTATTACTGAGAGAGGGCTATATTGCTACGAAGTTATGCCATTTGATTTAAAAAATACAAGGGCGACGTACCCGAGATTGGTGAACAAAATGTTCAGAAAGCTGATTGGGAAGACTATGGAAGTGTACATCGACAATATGCTCGTCAAAAGCCTCAAGGCTATAGAGCACATCGTCCACCTAGAGGAGGCATTTGGCATCCTACGGAAGCACCGAATGATGCTAAATGCTTCCAAGTGCATTTTTGGTGTATCCTCGGGTAAGTTCATCGGGTTTTTGATGACCAAACTAGGGATCGAGGCAAATCCAAACCAAATTCAAGCCTTGCTTGTAATGAGCTTGCCTAAAAACATTCACGAAGTATAACAATTGACTGGGAGAGTAGCTACCCTTAATAGATTCATCTCTAAATCAACTGACAAATGCCTCCCATTCTTCAAGATCTTGAGAAAAAACCAAGCTTTCCATTGGAATGATGAATCTGAGGCAACATTCCAACAGTTGAAGGAGTATCTTGGCTCGCCTCTTTTGCTTACAGTTCCTATAACGGGTGAGGAGCTCATCGTATACCTTTCTATTTTGCCAATAGCAGTAAGTGCAGTGCTTATCTAAGAAGAGAATAAAATATAAAAATTAGTATATTATGTCAGCAAAGTCCTCATAGGAGCCGAGATTAGTTACTTGAAAATTGAAAAGCTCGCATACTCCCTCTTGATAGCCGCTAGAAAACTTCACCACTATTTTTAGGCATATCCTATTGCTATGTTAACTGACCAACCCTTGAAGCAAATTCTCCAACGACCTGACACCTCGGGAAGGCTCCTCAAATGGTCCATTTAGCTGAGCGAGTTCCAAATTGATTACAGACCAAGAATGGTGATCAATGATCAAGCCTTGGATGATTTTGTGGCTGAATTCACATATGATGTCGCCCCAGGACCTGAAGAAAATCTACCCGAGGTGGAGACAGAAGGACAGAACCCTGATGAAGACCTCGCCAAGTGGAAGTTATTCGTAGATGGGTCATCAAACCAACATGGCTGTGGTGCAGGGTTGGTCCTCCAAACTCCTTTAGGCGAGCAGATGGAGTACGCAATTCGTATGGGGTTTAAAGCTACCAATAATGAACTGATTATGAGGCTCTCCTCACCGGACTAAGAATTACAATAGAATTGGGAGTAGATTCCCTAGACGCCTTCAATAATTCTCAACTTGTGGTGAACCAAGTCCAAGGGGATTACCTCGCTAAAGATACAAGGAGGTTGGCCTACTTAGACGAAGTGAAGAATATGTCCGGGAAGACCAAAGACTTTAAAATTCGCCAAATTCTCAGAGAAGAGAATAAAAAGGCTGACGTTCTAACCAACCTCACCTCAACCTTTGATTTTGTCTCAAACAAGAGTCTACCCCTAGAGTTTTTACTAAACTCAAGCATTGAGGTCACTGATCAATCTGTCAGACAGAAGCGGGCCCGACATGAATGAATGACACTATCCCATATCTCTAAAATAGCACGCTACCTCTAGACAAACTCCAAACTCGCCGAATCCAATACAAATCTGTGAGATTTTGCCTTCTCCATGGAACATTGTATAAAAGATCCTTTTCAGGGCCTCTCTTAGGGTGTCTTTGACCTAAAGAAGGGGAGTACGTGTTGAGAGAAATTTACAAAGGCATATGTGAAAATCGTTCAGGGGCGAGATCACTAGTGAGAATATGTTATTTTTGGTTACAAATAGAACGAGATGCGGTGACGCACATAAGAAAATGTGACAAATGCCAACGGTTTGCCCCGGTTAGTCATCTCCCTCACTTTGAGATGGTTCCGATGTTTAGTCCATAGCCATTTTCTTAGTGGGGAGTAGTCATACTTGGACCCCTAACTCAAGCCCCATTACAAAGGAAGCTCTTGATCGTCGCCATTGACTACTTCACAAAGTGGATAGAAGCTGAACCTCTTGCCAAGATCACAGAGAGAAATACCAAGAATTTCAAATGGAAGAGCATCATTTGTTGGTTCGGAATTCCGAAGGTTATTATCTCGGACAATGCCATGCAA
>BRYE01000030.1:2798610-2821110 GCA_030159115.1 Actinidia arguta var. hypoleuca | reverse complement strand
AATTTCTTCCATTCCTTGACGTTACTGGGATATCCTCCGAGCAAGGTCTTCTTCGGCCTCGCCTTAAAATACAGCCATCCTAGATCCAGTTTTGGATTCTTGTTCAAGATGAACAGATTCCTAAACTCGGAGAGGGAAAGGGCATATTTGTGAGCTCGCCATAGTACTATCACACAGACAATGCTTTACCATGCGTTGGGAACTAGATAGGCGGGGCAAATGTTGTAGAATTACAAAATCATCCTAATTGTAGGATAATGGGAAAACGCAGACCAGCATAACAAGTGGCCTCATAAAAGGCCACCTCGCTTGGGCGAGCAGAACTAATTATTTCACTTGCCTCAGGAAGTCTTATTTGGACGCTTGGCAGAATAAAACAGGACTCCCTTAGGAGATTTAATTTGTCTAGAGTCATGATGTTTTCTTCCTCAAATACGGGGAGGAAGACTCCCGGGGGACTACCCTCTGAACTAGAAAAATCTCTCCTAGGCGAGGAAGGACTCATATTGACATCGTCCGTCATGTAGGATTTTTCACCTAGGTGGTCGGATATCCAAGAAGGTAGGGAGTTTTCTGAGTCTTCTAGGTCAATTCTACCGGACATATACTAAGAGCACAAGTAAAAACTGAGGTGAATTTAACTCTTACTGAACTAAGGGCAAGAAGGAGACCACAAGTGAAGGCCAGGTGAAAATTAGAACAGGAGCAGCAATTCGATAGTGCAGAAAAAAAAAATACAAACGAGTAGGGGGACTCCCTATTTATAAGAAGTACTGAGGGCTGAGATCCATCTGCTCCAACGTCTAGGATCGCATGACATTTCGAATTCCAAGCTCAGAACTGCCTTTCTCGCTAAAAACATCACTAATGCGCGTTTCCTGCCAAACGCATCATTAATACACTGTCATTTCATTTCGACATTTAATTCCCTTGTCCACATGTCCGACTGTAAAGACACGCCATTAATATATGCCCACGTCATCAGGAAGATGTTACTTTGTCTATTACTCGAAGATCCCAAGTGTTTTACCTTGGCAACTCGAGTAGGGGCTACTGATGTGGGGAAAAATATCCTTCTATCGATATTTTAAGATAGGTACCTCGCCAAAAGATCACGTTGCCATAGCACAAACATAGTTCTGGTCGCCCATTGCATTATCGCCAATGGTCGCCAATGGATCACTTCGCCGATATGTGTACAAGTCTTTCTCTAACTTGCCATTAGGCGAGGTCGTCTACGTCGCCAGACCAAAGACCATCTCCATGAGGACTCTATCTCCACAAAGACTCCACATATTCAAGAGTACTTCTTGGTCACTCCTCCACCTGATCAGAGTCTGCCTCCACCAGGATTCCACCTCCAACTATCTCCATCACAACTTCTACAATTGCGAATTGTTCACCACATGATAATCTCTTATTATCACTCTGGTATCTTAGGAATATATTTTCCAAACATAGTTATTCGAAGATCTCGCCTAAGTATCCTCACACGAATCTCCATCTTACGCCTATATAAAGGTCGTTCCCCCATCTTATTGAGGTAGAACAATTTTAACCTTTAAATATGTGCATCTATAGCTCTGTCTTCACAGTGCTTTTCTTGTGCTCGCTTGGTCTGATTCGCACGCCGGACGAATTTTTAGCGGCCTCATCCCGGTTGGTCACGTTTGTTCATCTGTGCAAGTCACCCAAGTTGTTACCGAGGTCCAAAACCGAGGTGAAAGAGCGATTCAAACTGTTGGTTGCTCGTCCCAGTTTTATACCACAACAAAAATAAATAGAGTATATAACATTTTTTGTCCCTATGGGTGATTTAAATTAAGTGGATTAATTTAACTTTCAACTTGTCTGCAAAGAAAGCAGGGATGAGGATCTTTCGGTGCTTAGACCATTTATGACCCTCATAGCTTGCAAGACCAGACAATGACAATAGCAACCTCATAAGTAGACGTGGTGAAATACCGTTCTTCATCAAAATTTCATTTATTAGTTCATGCTCCATTATGTTCCCCCTTGAGGTTGGCCCACTCCATGTAAATGAATTCTTACTGCATTTTTTGGCCATGAGTACTTACTAATGTTAGCTAGGCTCATTTAATTTACATCAGAGGAATTTTTAAGGTTGTGTTTGGATTAAGTAGTTAGGAAAGCATTTTTAAAGCGAAAGGAAAAGTAAATAAGAAATATCTATAATATAAATCACAATTACGTTTGAATTCTAAATCTATCTCTCGCTATCTACTGTTGAAATTCATTTTAGTTAATCCAACGGCAGAGATTTCACCAGAAATTATTTTTTTTATCCAAAAATATCACTTCATTCTTATTAAAATTTTGGAACCCACATATATTCTTATCCAATAGACAAAAAAACTTTAAAGATGGGCATATATTTTACTCATTGGGTTATTTTTTAGTGGTACCCACACACAAAAAAAACTAAAACACATTTCTTTTTTCCTCATTTTTTATTTTTTTGTATTTAATAATTTTTTTATAATTTAATCAAATTTTTATATTATTTTAGTTATTTTGATGATAAGAGTCTAAAAATATAAAAAAATTATTTAATTTGGAGATAAAAATATTTTTTTTATTTTTAATAAAAATTTTCTTAAATTAGAGATTTTTTTTATATTTTAGACTTTTTTTATCAAGAAAAACTAAAAAAGTATAAAATATTGATTAATCGGTAGAAAAAATTCACTAAAGACAATAAAATGTGAAAAATAAAGCAGATAAAAAAAATTACTTCAAAGAGAAAGGGAAGTTATTTTCAAAAGTCTATTTTCTTTAATTGTATTTTTTTAATATTTATTCAAATTAATTTATCCAATAATTATAATAATAATATTTGAGTAAAAATGAATATCTAAATAAATTTATCATAGCAAGGACAAAAAATCTATAATATAAGACATATTTTTAAATATTTCAAACTATATATGTATCTATATTATAAAACAAAACTCATTTTGAATTTCAAATCTATCTGCCGCTGTCTACGGTTAAAATCCATTTGAGTGAATCTAACAGTTGAAATTTCGTCTGAGATCCCCCTAAAACTATCACTTCCTTCTACTCAAAGGTTTAGGGCCTACATAAATTTTGATTCAATAGACAAAAAACATTTAAAGTTGGGCATATGTTTTACCCATTGAATTATTTTTTTAGTGGGACCCGCACAATAAAAAATTAAAACCCATTTTTTCCCCTTATTTATTTCAAATTAGCAATATTTTTTTTCAAAATCATTATACTTTTTAATTTGTTCTTCATTTTGTAGTATTATATCTCTTCATATATGAATACAATGTATTTTTTATATGATGTTTATATCTTACCTATTTTTTAGTTGTAAAATTCTAAAAGTACACCTAAAAGGTGATCTTTTTTTTTACATAGTGCCCGTAGGCACGGGTAATTACTAGTTATAACTAAATCATCATGGTATCCATTAATTCTTTTGCTATTAGTTTTGTTATCCTTCACCAAATCTTTAATCTGGACACAACTTAAGCGAAATGAGATTGTAATTTTAGACTCTCATGATTTCAATATTTGGATTGTATTGATATAAAAATGTGATTCTTGTGGATTTTATTCCAACTAGTCATGTTTCTTAAAGAAGCAGGTATTTATTTGATAACTGCTCCCTCCAATGGATCGTACAATCTTGTGGACTGTAAGCCATTCAAAGAGTAGAAATACTCCTAGCAGATAGGCCCACAACATTATATATATATATATATATATATATATATATATATATATATATATATATATATATAATTTTCTGATATAGAATTCCTAGCCAACCATCATCCAAGTGGATGGGATCCTAGGCAGAACATCATCATCCAAGTGGATGGGTCTACTGTTTGCTTCAATTGACATATTTGTTATCTCTTTGGAGTCTCCATGCAAAAGCTGGTTACACATCCCATGAAGCCCTTGCTGCCTTAGCAACGTCTCTAGCCTTGTTGGCTTCAACCACACCCAATTCACCCATTCTCACTTAACCGCGCTCAACTATAAAACTCAACACTAAACCCCCCCTTGAAATATATGAATCAAAAAATGGACTTAACACTGTTAACGAAATGGACTTAACGGCTTTGCCCATTACCATGCCCTACCAGTAATTTTCCACAATTCCATTTTGGGTTTCTCACCCCTCCACCGCTCAAAAATTCATAGCTGTCTTTAGCTTTCTCCAACAACCCATATCAGTATTTTCCCCCAATTCCATTTAGGTTTTTTCTCCCTCCGCCCTAATAATTATGTTATCCAAGCAACCAGCCATGGAAGAGCACAGCCACCGTCTCTCTCTCTCTCTCTCCAACAACCCATGCCCATCGTCACCACCAACTGTGACGCCTTGCGTCCCCGCCTGCAACTCCCAACCACCTTTGCTACGCCTACCGCCATTACAAAGCACCTCACTGGTAACACCGAACACCCTTCCCCCATATCCCTTCGTTGCCCTCACCTTTCACCCCGATTGCTGTAGATCTGGTAGGATAAAGAGAATGAATCACTTTGTTCCGCAAATAGGTGTTGATTTTTGTGTATTCCCATGCCTATGTGGGTGGGTGTGTATATATATATATATATATATATATTTGAGATTTATGTATGTTTTGAGGTTGTTCGTTGTTGCGGTGGACCGGTGGAGCGTCGCAAAGGATTGAGGGGAAGTGGGAAGGGGCGGGAGTTGGCGATCGATGACTGCTAAATAAGGGGAAAGGGAAGGGGAGAAGACATTGGAAGGTCGACGTAGTACACTGACAAATTGTCAAAAAAACAACAATAAAAGACAGTTCAATAAGAACCATCCCATATGAAAATCCATTTTCTATTATTATACTCCGTCTCTCATCGTGCATAAAAGTCATTCATGATGGTTGGATTTACGTGGATCTATATTGTGAGGTGTATATGCTTGAGGGATGAAATGAAAGAAATTGAAGATAAATATTTGCGGCGATTCTATGGTTGTATTGGTGACTTCAACCCATCATCTGGTAATGCGATAACTGCAATACCGAATTAGTGAGATCGATAGTCGGAGTTGTTTCTGAAAAATAGCTCTCAGACGGTCAAATTAGATAATCGAAGTAAGTAGAGAGAGAAAGTGTGTGTATATCTTTGTAGCCAAAATGTAGGTACATTTTCAATAAGAGGAAGACTGACTTTAAACAGTATAAGCTCAGCACATGCCTTCAAGCCTGGCCCTGAGATTTCTTGGGACCTTAGCACAAAATTGATTTGGAGCCCTTCATTTTTTAAGAAACACTACAATTTCAAAGATACAAATCATCCCCAAAAAAATCTTAACAATAATTTCGGTGTCGAAGTCACAAAAGGTACTTAACATTACATTAACTAATAAGTATCAATTAAACATCGCTCTTCTTGTATTTTTAGAAGCAAATAAATCAATCAAACTAGCATAATCTAGTTTTCCTACAAAATCATTTTCAATGGATAACATTGCTAATATATTCAATCTTTCTTATGACATGGTTGATCGAAGTTAATTTTTAATCATTTTTAACTTTGAAAAGTTTATTTCCCCCAATGCAACTATAACTGGAATAGTCAAAAGTATTCTATAAGCAATCCATGAATTTGGGTAATAATTTTTTATCAACTTCAAATGATTGAGCACTTCAATTGGCTTGTTGACTTCTCTTGGCAATCTATCTTTCAAGACTTTCAACTCCATCAATAAATCTCTTCTATCAATAAAATATTTGGGCTTTAATTTTTTAATGAGGTCTTACTTAATTCTAAGTTAGTTGAGGCCTATTTAGTTTCTATTGGGCTTAAAAGACTATTATACCATTGTATTAATCGATAATATGAGGGGCCCCTTTCAGGGGGCCCTAAGCTACTTCTTGGTGGGCTTGGGCCAAGGGCCGACCTTGTATGCCTTGACGAGCTAGTTGTTTTGTCACCAGACAACCTACAGCTCTGTGCATGCTCATACGCGCTGACCGTTGTATCAGTGAGTAGGTAGCTGACTCGGTCATGCTCTTAGGGCTTGGCTGGTAGCTTCTCATCATTTCACCGACGTCTCCATCTGAACGTGGGGGTTGTCAAAAGGAACTTCAACATGCAAGTAACTTTCTGTCCCCTAACACCTTTCGGGATTACCGACTACCATTGTCCCTTGTCTAGGCTAAGCTTGGTTTCCCTACCGAGCTTGCTAAGTAGCGACAGCTCAGGCGTAAGGGTAGCCTTAACTTGGACAGGGCCTACCTTCAATGTTATCTGCACTGAGCTCTAGCGTAGGGGACCTCCGAGCTTGCACCATAATGACAGCTCGTTGGAGGCCTCTGCCCAAGTAAGGCCAGACTCCGTCATTATATATTTTGTCCCCTTACAATTGTCCCTCAGTTCACATGAGCTAGGTCAATGCTCGCCGAGATCATGTGAACTGGACGTGCTCGCTCTTTTAGTCTGGTGCTTAGTGAGCACATTATTGCTAGATAGATGTCTTCCTTCTATCTAAGTCTGTTATTCCATCATAAATGTTGAAGCCACGTGTCCAAGTTTGGTTAATCCTTGAGCACGCTCAAGTACTGTTGCCAAAGTCTCCCACCTACCCTTGGGGCTCATTTGGTGCGGACACACGATTGGGTGGCTGCCATGTGCTTACATCTAGAGGGCTGCGAGATGCGATTACTGCTGCGTGGTTTCACGCACCCACTAAGGCACAATCAAGTTTCTTTTTCGCCTTTTGACCTTCCTTATTGGTGATTCTTTGCCTTCCATCTTCTACATCGTGTTTCGGATCTTCAAGTGTTTTCTAGAGAGAGTAAAAGCATCCTTTCATCTATTGTTGCCGTCCGATCACCTGTCCAACCAGTATTCTAGTTTTCGACGATCGATTTCTGACCTCTACGGTATTGGCATCTTCTGGATTCTAATTTTCGATAAGGTTTCGGACCTTATTTTCTTTCTACGATTTGTATACTTTTTTAATGTCTGCATTTAATTTCTTGTCTGTGTTTCTACATATAGGTTTTGCGTATGTGCTTGAATTTTTGCTAGTTTGTTATTTGTCTCGAGTTTCTGAGTTATCCACCATTGTTGGACCTGTATTTCTTTAAACTGGGTTGCCCTTGACTCGTTTTCCCTAACAAAGTGGGTTTGAACTTTCCTTATATGATCATTGGGCCTAGGGTTTTGTATCCTAGGCCCTTCTGTTGCTGAGATGGGTTTGAGGAAGTAAGAGGGCTTGATAGTTGTCCTTCAAGAAATAATAGGTAGTCTTGATTAGGCAGAAATCAACGTTCATGGCGAGTTCATTTGATTCTGCTCCGAAAGCTCGTCACTACTGGCTAGCCGAGCTCATTATAACTGACTTGCTTCTATTTTCAAAACATGGAGTTGAACCAAGCTCAGCTGCTAGTCCATGATGACGAAGCTCTGAGCAAGTTTAAGCCTGACCACTGCATCCCTGATGATGTCAAGATAGAGCATCTTAGAGTGAATGAAATTACCAATTTTGTCAAAGGCAACGGGGATCATATCCCAGTTCATATCTGGCTGATCCATCAAGTCGAGCTTAGATTCCCAATTAGCCCGATGCTGTAGGAATTGATGGCGCGCTGCCATCTTACCTTTATGCAAGTGTTAGTCAATTTCATTCGAACCGTGCTCGCGATGGACACACTAATGTGCTAGATGGAGATCCCCTTTTAGTGTCAAGGATTTCCTGCACATTTATACTATAGTGAGGCCAAAGAAGGAGCCACATTCACCTTTACCACAGAGCAATCACTATCTACACCTCAGGCGTCTTGACCAGCCTCAAACGAGGTTGGTAACTGGAAATCCGAATTAAGACTTATTCGTCGACGAATTTATTTGAGTTTTAGGTAACTGGGAGTTTTGAGCTGGGGACGATAGACTTTGGTTGTTCTCAAGGTACAATGGTCGTTTGCCTGATAGTAAGTGTCTCTTTCGTTGAGTTCGTATTCTTTATGCTTTATGAATTTCTCTTATGCTAATGTTGATATTTATTTCTGTGGCTTGTGTAGATTTTAATGATATATTCAAAGTCTATTCTTGTCACAACCCAACCTATTTATACACATGAGTCCACCCTTATAACAAGTGTCGTCGTGACCAACCAGTGAGTCCCACTCACTAAGGTCTACTACTCAACTAGGATAAGGATGTTTCTACCATACAAGGCATTTATACTCGAATATAATAGTATATGCAGAATTGTATTTTAAATTATCTAGAGTTGATGTGACATACAAAAATATACAATTAGCTTTATATTCTTCCGAAATATAAATATTTACAACTATGGTTCTGGCCATAATGTCCAGCACAACTATTAATAAAATTATACAACTTCAAAAGGTCTAACATTCCTATACCAAGTATGTAGTATAGGCCTTCCAAAATCAATGTTAAGATCACCCACCCTCAATCGTGTTCCACATCGTTCTCACTACCTGAAATGTTACTCCTTGGTCTTTCCCTCTTGATTTCGACTTTTGCTTCTTTTGTCTGCTAGATCCTTCATTGTTGAAATTGTGACACCTCTTGTTGTCTAGGTACTTCTTCTTCTATATTTCATCCTGCTCCACTATGATGGCACGGTCCATAACATTTGTATAGGTTGGCAATACTAGTGGGCGTATCACCCTCTTGATCTTGTACTATAGTCCATGTTCAAGCCTCTGTGCTCTCGTTTATAGCAACCAAATGTGGCACATACTTTGCCAAGTTTGTGAATGCCTCCTCGTACTCCCAACAGTCTTACCCATCTATTTTAATTGTTAAAATTCTACACATTTAGCATTCTGCAATGCCCTAGGTACATACATACTTCTCCTTGAAAATGACTTTAAATAGAGTCTAGTCCATGCCTGGTTCCCTCACTCTTTTAAGATTCCACCATCTGCTTTCCGCACCTACTAACAGGTACGACCCTATCTCCATTTTTTTACTGTTCACCACACCTCAATAACCTAAAGTTCTTCTCCATTTCTAATATCCACCCATTGGTTTTGATCGGATCCATTTTGCCATTGAACGTCGCGGTTTGAGTTTTAAAAACTATTTTACTATGGCAACATTCTTAGCTGGTATTGCTGGGTAATCAGTTTCTTCTCTATACTCTTGACATTTCCCCTTGACGTTGGTTCTCTCCTCCATACGAGTGTTGGTCCCTTGCTTATTGTGGTTGCGGTGGTAGTAGATGTTGTTGCAGTAATTGTTGTTGAGTAGCCATCTCTCCCATCAGCGTTCTCATCATGTCCCTCAGTTCATTCATTTGCATATCGTCATTTGCTTCATTTCCTTGCCTGTTCAATCAGGTATTAACCATCTCGGTCAATCTATAGTGTAGATATGACGATCATTAGACGTGTAATTATGTACGTTACATAATACGTACTCCATCAAAAATTATATACAAATATAGTGAAACTAAAACATCAATACATATTCAGCTCTAGGTTTTAGTAAAATTTGTAAACTAAAGCTCTGATACCATTTCTGTCATGACCCAATCCATTTATACACGTGGGTCCACCCTTATAACAGGTGTCGTCGTAACCGGCCAGTGAGTACCACTCATTAAGACCTATTACTCAACTAGTTTAGCAATTTTCCTACCATACAAGGCATTTATACTCGAATGTAATAGTATATGCGGAATCGTATTTAAAATTATCTAGAACGGATGTGATATACAAAAATATACAATTAGCTTTACATTCTTCCGGAATATAAATATTTACAACTACAGTTCTGGCCATAATGTCCGGCATAACTATTAATAAAATTATACAACTTCAAAAGGTCTAACATTCCTATATCAAGCACATTCCTATAAAATTAGTATAGGCCTTCTAAAACCAACGCTAGGGTCACCCACCCTCAATCGCGTTCCTTGTCGTTCTCATTACTTGAAATGTTACGTATAACTACGTCTTAAGTACTAGGTTAGTATGAGTCAAGTTATATAATCCTAACAAGTGCCCATGAAATTATAAAACATCAATTCATTTCAACATAAAATTATTTAACTTTGTCAATCCTCCTTCATTTCAATCAGTGGCTCATCTAGGCCCGTTTACCATGATTTCACATTAAGTATTCAAAATCATATTGGATTTACCCTTGCGACACATACAGCCGTTCAACATTCACCAGAAATTAGGGAGCGACCCCAATATAATATGTGGCATGATATCACCCAAGATCATCTGGTTATCCTTATTACATCACCTTTCATTATATTCTTTTCTCCTAGAGAACGGGGCACCGTTCGAACCATGTGTCATCTAAAATATATTTTTCTAAAATAATTATTTTTTATTTTTTATGGCACATTTAAACATAGTATGCATTTAATCATAAAATATCATCATGTTTAATCAATAAAAACATACATACTTTCATCATGAAACTTTTACTTTTAAGTAAAAGATAACAAGACTCACCTTAGATCTCTATCCCGTTCTTTCCTTTCGTGCTTTCTCGTAAGCTAAGGTAAGGGTTCCTCGGGTTCCTCGAGTTCCGGTCCTATAATTAATAATTTTAAATTTAGTATTCTTTCTTTCATTTACCTTTCGTTTACCTTATTTGTCTAATTGAATTACCATTTAAGGTGTCTAATCTAAGAGTAGTAAATGTGTATAAGGTATCGGGAGTGAATTAGGTACTAGACAACTCAATTGGGTTTCAAATTTATAAAAATATTGGGTTTAAACCAGTTGGAGACATTCTGGACCGGTCGTGAAAAAGCTAGACCAGTCTAGGACAAGTCAAAAGGTTTTGAAAAAAAGTTGGACCGGTCGGGGAAATGCTGAACCGGTCTAGGACGAGACAAATTTTCTAACTTGATTTAGAAGCCTATTTTGAGTTACTAAACCTTTATTTTGACAAAAATGAGACTTCACTTCTAATCGAATTTCAATCATACCACAACGCATTCGTGACCTATTTTTGATATATTTTCAAAATTTATTCCATTATATAACATGTTACTCCTAGATGAGATGATTATATATTTTTCAAAGTGTACGAAAATTACAAAAACTAAGAGACTCTGGATAAGGATTACCTCAAGCGTAGGATAATTTTGTTCTACTTTTCATTTCCCTTCTTCTTCTTCGCATCACTCTTTCTCTCTTTCTTTCCTTAGGCGTGTAATTTCCTAACTTACTTGCTGGGAGGACAAAGGGGTATGGGTTTGACTGATTTTTAGGGAAAGTGGTTGGCTAGGGTATGACTCAAAATGTGAGTAACCCAAATCATGTGGCTGATATTGTTTAGTTTTCTGTTCAATTTTATCAAAAAAATTTATTCGGGTATAACTTTTATTATCGTAAAAATTTTGAAAAATTTCTAAAATTCTAATAGTGTGTTTATATATTTTTTTTCTTACTTTAATAAGGTAAAAATAATTGAGGGTTGGGATATTACAGTTCTGAACAGTGCAAGAAGGCCATCTGAGCTGTCAACAACTTGCAAGCTTTGAAGGAGGTAGCTCATCTTCTTGCGTGCGATCAAATCTATAGGCCTACGATTCTGCACAAGATTGAGGAGATTAGTAGAATTAGTCTTCCTCCTTTGCGCATCAAAGGTCGGGCCCCGCAACACAAAGCCTTCAATCCAGAGACGAGCTTAGTGCGTACCAACCCGTTACCCGTGTTCAAGGTAGGGGAGAGGGAGTCACCTCAAACTCGTCGAGCTACATTTCTTTAGATTTCCTGGATAGCAATGAAGAGGAGGGGGAAGTAGCTGTTAGCCAACTCGTGTTGAACAGAAATCAAAACTGAATGATTCTTGTAGAAGAACCGAAAGATCCAGCCCTTCCCATCTCCATCTCGAACTCAAACAACGAGCACTCAAACAATCTCACCCATGCTCCACCTCAGCTTGTGAGAGAGGTTTAGATTGTCCATTCTTTCAAGGAGCCTAAAAATTCTGACACGAGCTCGAGTGAGAACAACATAGTGAAGTTCAAGAATCTACATCAGAAGGATGCCCCTCCAGCTACCAATCCTCCATCCCTAGCAATTCTTCCCGTCAGCCAGGTCTCTCCACAAACAGTTGATCTAATTGTGGCTCTGGATGAGGCGATTGTGGGGGTTGATCCGAACTCATCGGATGCCCCTCTTTTGGATAAGCACAAAGGAAAGGAACTCACTGTAGGGTTATCTAAGAGGTCCAAAATGAAGGTGAGGAAGATGAGCTCAACCTTCCTCCCTTCCTCGAGTTCTCTGCTTGCAAGCTCAACAGGCAGGTGACGATGGAGGACTCCTCTAGGGATCATGATAGCTGCATGGCCCTAGTTCAGATTGTCATGCTGTCGAACAATGTTGCCACCCTCTTCGAAAAGAACTCGAAAATGATTAGGGTTTTGCTAGTGATGGAGCAAGTTCAGAAAAATGTTGTGACCCAGGTGCTTTTCAAACTGCATATCTAATACTTAGCATTTTTTCGTGTTTTTGCTTCGTAGAGCTTCCAAAGAGCAACGACCATCTTGGATCGTATGGAAGAGTAGTCGGCCGAGCTGAAGAGGGCCTAAAAAAAGGTGGGCGGCCTAGAATTTGAGCTGAACAAGGCCAAGCTCGCACTGGCTACCGTTGATTAGTTGAAGGCAGACTTGGCTGCTACTGAATAGGCTCGAGATGCCAGTTACGCAGCGACAACCTAGGCTCAAAGTGAGGTTATTGCTGCCAGGGTTGGTTTGAAAAGGCTTTGCGAGATCTTACTGCACTTCGGGTAGTAGCTTACAGCCTTATCTACGAGTGGGTCTTCAATAAGGGGATCAGCTGAGTTGAGGATAACTATAGCAGGCATGTCGCTGAAATCCGCTCTGAGGTCTTCATGGGGGTGGCTTGCTTTCCTAACTGAGCTTGGCATTCCCGATGACAACCTAGCATGGGCCAAGGCTACGCTTGCACCCAAGCTTCCCGAGCCTATAACGCCCTACTCGCCCATGATCCTGCTTGGCTTTGACAAGGAAGAATACATGACCCGGCCAGAGGAAGATGAGGATGTTGCCGATGTTGTTGTGCCTCCGGTCAGCGAGACTGCCCCACTCGTAGAGGAGGCTAAAAAGACAACTGCAGAGGAGGCTAAGAAAATAGCCGCAGAGGGAGCTGGTGAAGATGCAACCCAGGATCCTCCTCTCAAGCTTTATTTTGCTTTGTTTTTGCATGAACTCTATAAAAATTTCATTTTAGGACTTGCAATATAACTCCATTCTCGTTTTTCAGCTAGTTTAAATGAGACTTGTTATTCTGCACGCTTCCATCTTTCTTTTATTGCCCATGCAAACCCCCAAGGATAAAGTTCGAAACTCACGTAAAGTCTGGCTAGCCCTTCCTTAAAAAACCTCTGGCTAACTATACTTTAATAAGGTTTTGGGGATAAAGCTTGGAGCCATAGAAAAGCTCAACTAGCAGTTCCTTAAATTCTTGCTAAGTATGTTTTGGCATGATTTTCAAAAGGGAGTTTGGAACTAGCGTAGAGCTCGGCTAACTCTTCCCTAACTCTGGCTAAGTGTACTCTTGTAAATCTTTTAGGGACAAAACTCATAGCCTTTGAAGAGCTTGTCTAATTCTTCTCTCAATTTGTCTAAGTACACTCTGGAAAATCTCTCGGGAGAGAGTTCAGAACTCATGTCGAGCTCAGCTAACTCTTTCCTAACTCTTGCTAAGTGTACTCTTGCAAGGCTTTAGGGACAAAGTTTGGAACTCGCGTCGAGCTCGGCTAACCCTTCCCTCACCTTGGTTGAGTGTACTCTAAAAAACCTCGTGGAACAAAGTTCGGAACTCATGTGGAGCTTGGCTAACCCTTCCTTGACTCTCTAGCTAAGTATACCTTGTCAAAGTACATAGGACAGGGCTCAGATCTCGCTTGTAGCTCGGCTAACTCTTCCTCAAAATTTTCCAATTATACTTAGTCAATCTTCGTGGGACAGATCTCAAAACTTGTGGGGAGTTTGGCTAGCACTTTCCTAACTTTCTACTAAGTGCAATTTCGTGCACATCTGATGGGACACACAGTGGGTGTAGGAACTGTCACATGCCTATGTTTTGTTAGTTGGTTAATAAGGTTTAACCCGCGAAGCGTTGCTGTCCAGGTGCATGCTTTATTGTTTCAAATGCCTTTGATGGTGGTCCGCATTCCTTTCTTAATGGCAGTTTACTGCCCTTCCACATTAAATGCAATCCGTTCACCTTTTTCATTAATGATGGTTCATTCGCCATCCCCTCGCCCCTATAAATTGAGCAGACCTTGCACTTCATTTTGCATCCCACACTTCCTTCTGTGCTTGCTTCTCTCTTCTAAGATTAGAGTAGATGGTTTTAAAGTTTAGCTCTCCGAGGTCTCTTACTATTGCTATGGCTTCGAAGCAATGGGAGGATCTAGTAGGCCTTGGAAAATAGTAAGTGGTTTTAGTAGGGCAGAGCTCGGTTCGCACTACCACTTTGCCATAGATATAATCTCAATCATCAATTTTTGGCTAACAAGCAGTCTGCGGCTTCCCTACCAATGTTGGATATGGAAAACTTCCACTTGGCTAGGAGCTACTGCTGTGAAGCCTAAATTTTGTAATTCTGGGTAAAATCATAGATATAATCTTGATCATCACTTCTAAGAAGATAATTAACTTGCTGCATCCTTGCTAGTGTTGGATATTACAGACTTTAACTTAGGGAGAAGCTGTTGCTGTTAACCCTGAATTCGGTAGTCCGAAGTGAGGTCACAAATATAATCTTGATAATCACTTCTGGACATCTAGTTCAGGTAATTTTGACATTCATATCCATTCTCTGGGTGGCTCTCCATGAAGATCATCCAGCACAGTTCGGTCATCTTTTACTTAAAGTAGATTTTCTACTAGCATATTTTTGTAATTAGGTGATCTTGTACTTGAACGATTCTCTGTAATAAAAATTTTTCTTGTAATCAAACAATCTTATACTTGAACGATTCTCTATAATGAATAAAAATTTTCCTTATGTACCTCATTTGGGTTTCACTTTTAGAATTTACATCTCGTAACCTGTTTGATACGTAGAACCAAGCTTGGACCTCGTCAAAGCTCTACTAGCCTTTAAGATGAACCGTCACTTACGTTTTGGTGAACTTGCAGCACAGAGTTCGGAATTCGCTAAGAACTCGGCTGACCCTTTCCTAAAGTTTTTGACTAAGTATACTTTGGCAAAAATTTCAAGAGACAAAGCTTTGAGCTCGGATGGAGCTCGACTAAACTTCCCTTAAATTTTTCTAAGTATACTTGGAGCCAATTGGGTAGACAGAGCTCAGAGCTTGCATGGAGCTCGGCTAACCCTTCCTCATTCATAAGTTTTTGCTAACTATACTTTGACAAAATTTTCAAGAGATAGAGCTCAGAACTCGCGTGGAGCTCGACTAACTCTTTCCTAAATATTTTTAAGTATATTTAGATAGATTCACTGGACAGGGCTCAGAGTTCGAATGGAGCTCGGTTAACCCTTCTATAATTGTTCTAGCTCGTATCTAGCTTTGTTTCGTACTTTTTCATAAAAAATTAAATCTTTATGTGATACGGCTTTTATAAGTATATGTGATATGGATTTGAGCTCGGTAAGAAAACTTATATTTTTGTGGTAGTACTTTCTCTGTGTTGAACCTTTGGGTTGTAAGTCTTGGCTAGCTGCTTCTGATAGTCATCCATTTGTATCAATGCATTTTCTCTTCTTTCGTTGGCAAGGTCAAGGTCCCGTGCTAAGACTTCCTCACTGTAACTCGCCTCATAAGCCTCAGTCCGTATTGTGGGCAAATCAACCTCCAATGAGGTTTTAACTTTGAAAATGAAAGTCAAAGAGTAAGGCATTTCGTTCGTTGCTTTCCGCGGTGTGGTCCACAAAATATTTGGTAGCTCCTCGACCTATTTGCCTTTGGCTTTTTCAAGTCTTTTCTTGATTCCATTCATGATCCTCTTGTTAGTGGCCTCGGCTTGCCTGTTGCACTAGGGGTAACTCAGCGTTAAGTTGTAAAATTCAATCTTGAGTTGCTCCAACAGGTCTTTAACTTTTTTTCTCACAAACTAGGGGTCGTTGTTCAACACGAATACTCGAGGGATGCCAAACCTGGACAAAATATTTCTTCAGATGAATCTGATCACATCCATCTCCCTGATTTGGGCCAATGATTCGACTTCTACCCACTTTGTGTAAGTAGTCGGCTGTTGCTAATAGAAACTTCTTATTTTCCAGAGCTTGAGGCACCCATGATGTCCATTTTCCATTGTGCAAATGGCCATGGACTAGTGAGAGGGGTCAAGTCCCTTATTGGAAGATGAATCAAGGAAAAAATAACTAACACTTGTTACATTTGTGAACATACACCTGGGCGTCCTTTTGCATATATGGCCACCAATATCCCTGAATTAGAACTCGGTGGGTGAGCGATCTTCCCCTTGAGTGTAGTTCGCACATGCTCTCGTAGATCTCAAAAAGCATGTCTTAAATTAGGTTAGGGTGGATGCGCAATAGGTAGGGCTCTAGATATGATCTTTTATATAGGTCCCCGAATGGAGAGATCCAGAATTGTGCTACCTTAACTAAGAGTTTGTGCACCTCCCTCTTGTCTTCTGGTAGCTTGTCATGTTTTAAAAATTTATAATTGGATCCATCCAACTCAGTCCGAGCTCAGTATTAACTAGGATGGACTTTTGAGATACTTCATGGCTGGGTGCTGAGATCAAATCGATTGCGATGGTTTGTCCTATTTCTCCTTTAAATACCGACGCCAATCCGACTAGTGCATCTGCATGCAAGTTCAAGTCCTTCCCTACTTGCTCAATCTTTACTACTCTGAATTCGGTAAAGAGGTTCTTTGCCACTGCCAAATACTTAGCCATCTTGGCTCCTCGAGCTTCAAATTTACCCGTGACTTAATTGATGACCAGTTTTGAGTCACTGAATATATAGAGCTCGAGAACCTTTAGCTTGCTGACGAACTGGAGCCCGCAATGAAGGCTTCGTATTCGGTTTCGTTGTTCATTGCTGAGAACTTGAACTTGACACAGTGTTCAAAAATTACTCCCTTTGGCTTTTTAAGACCACTCCTACTCCTGCACCAAGTTGTTTTGCTCCATCAACAAACATTCTCCAAGACAAGGTGGGATTGATCTGAGGTGATTCTGTAATAACCTCTAGAACCTCAGTCGTCTCGCCGGCGGCCATCATCTTTGCATCTTAGGGTGGTTCTTGTATAACCATTGGACCCCTAGGGACTAATTGAGTCTCAAAAGATCCCGTTGTTGAGCTCTCATTTTCTCTGTGTGCAGATGCAAGGCAGGCTTGCTCTGGAGTCATAACTCGAGGCAAGAACTCTACAATCAAATCAGCCAAGACTTGTCCTTTTATCGTTGCCCTCAATAGGAATTTTATATCTAATTATCCGAGCTCATAGCCTATTTAGATAGTCGGTCGGATAAATTTGCCTTTGATAAAGTATTTTTTAGCAGAAACTCCGTATACACAGTAATGGGATGAGCTTGAAAGTAGTGCATGAGTTTTCATGAGATTAATATCAATGCTAGAACGAGTTTCTCTAGTGGCAAGTACCTAGTTTGACAATCTATAAACGTCTTACTAACAAAGTAGATCAGGCGTTGCTCTCCATCTACCTTCCTCAAGAGTACCGAGCTAATGGCATGCTCAGAGGCGGCAAGGTAGAGGTAGAGGTAGAGGTAGAGGTAAATGTAGAGCAACTCACCCTCATTCGACGTGAAAAAAAGCTGTGGTTCAGTTATGTATTTCTTAAATTGTTAGAGTGCGAGCTCGCATTCCTCATTCCATAAAAAATTTATATTTTTGCAAAGGAGTTTGAAAAATGAACGATATTTATCTGAGAACTTACTAATGAATCTGTTTAGTGTTGTTGCCATCCCGATCAATTTTTGAACCTCCTTTGTAGTCCATGGGCTAATGAGGTTGCTGATTGCTGTTATTTGCTTTAGATTCGCCTTGATCCCTCATCTTGTCACCAATTGTCCCCAAAATTTTCCTGAGCTAACCCCGAAGGCATATTTTGCCACGTTCAATCTTATTATGTGTCTTTTCAATATGGTGAACACTTTGATCAGATCTCTGATATGGCATGGCTCTTCTTTGCTCTTGACCATCATATTATCGATGTAGGTGTCCATGATTTTACCCAGAATAGGCTCAAATATTTTTGTGATCATTCTCTGATATGTGGCTCTAGCATTTTTTAGACTAAAGGGCATAACCTTATAGCAGAATACGCCTTGGGGGTGATGAATGTAGTCTTCTCATGATCTCGTGCATGGCTATTTAGTGGTAACCTTGGTATGCATCCAAGAAACTCATCCTGGCATGACATGAGGTAGAGACCACCAATTGGTCAATCTTCAACAATGGAAATCAGACTTTTGGGCAAGCTCGATTAAGACTTGTGAAATCAACACAAACCTTCTATTTACTTATTTTCTTCTTTATCATGACTGTGGTGGACAACCAGCTTGGTTAAAGAACTTCAGTTACTGCACTTGCCTCCTTTAATTTTTCCACTTCTTTGATCACTACATCCACGTGCTTGGTTGCGGATCTCCTCCCTCGTTGTTTCACGAGTCAGGCATCAGGCAGGAGATTCAACTAGTGTCTGATGAAGTTTGGGTCTATCTAGGGCATCATAAGGTGTCCATGCGAAGACCTCGATATTAGCTTTAAGGAACTGGATGAGCTTGGTTCTCTCCCATTCCTCCAGGTTTGCACCAGTGAGGAAGAAACAGTCCAAGCTTGGCTCATCCAATTCATAGCGTATCAGGTCTTCCACAACCTTAGCCTTGATGTTACTCCCGACGTCCTCCAAGACCTCGTGCTCCTTCTCGATTAGTTGTACCTCCTCCATGGCTGCTTTAGTAGAGACCATAGCGAGGTAACACTTTTGGTCGTTACTTGATCTCTATAAAGGGTCTCTTCACCTCGGGGGGTGACGAACTTGATGACCTGACATAGTGTGGAGGCCACCCCTTCAGCTTGTGCAACCAATCTCGACCAATAATTGAATTATATGAGGAATGTATGTCCACAACAACGAACTCTATCACTAGCTCTTGGGAATCGGCTTGGACTTTGAGGGTCACGATTCCCAAGGGCCAGTGAGATTGAGCATTGAATCCTACTAAGGGAGCTCAGGCTGGCTTTAGGTCTGGATGACAAAGCTTATGTTGTTTAAATAAGTCATAATACATCACCTCAACTGAGCTTCCTGGATGACCAAGAGGGCAGAATGGGGATGTTGCACCCTCTCTAGGTCGGCTTTGGTGAACGTGATACTCCCTGGTTTGGACATCGTTTGCTTTGGCTTTTTAACAATTGATTGGACTGAGAGTACCTCGTTCATTTGTCGAATCATTCTAATCTCTCCCCGGATTCTATTTTCAAGATCAAGGTAGTTTAGGCCCCCTATCATGAGAATAATGCCCAATGGAAGATCCTTTTACTCCTTTGTGGTTTTGTTTGTCTCATCATAGCCTTAGTAAAACCTTGGGTTAGGTCTGACCTCGGCCTTTTTTGCCCGAGTTTTCTCCTCATCCACGTACTCTTTTAGGTGTCTATCTCGAACCAGCTAGTCCAAGAAAACCTTCAATGCTCGGTAGTTTTCTGTTATGTGTCCCCTTTCTTTGTGGAAGGATTACCTCCACCGTTGGTTGCGTCTTTTGGGATCTCCTTCCATAGGTTCGGGCTTTCTAAAATAAGATTTATTTCGAATTTGGGCGAGGAGTTTGTAGATTGGTTCTTTGAAAACCATGTTAATCCCTTGCCTCACTCGACTCTAGTAATCAACCGAGCTTTCTTTTTGCTTCTTGTACAAACCCTCACCCCTAGTAGTAATCCCTGTAACTTTTTTCACTTGCTTAACGTCGTCCTCCAATCAGGCGAACATCTCAACCCGAGACATGAGGTCTCGGAGGTCAGTTGAAGGGTTGAGCGTCAAGTTTTACTAGAGTCTCCCCCTAGAAGTTAACCCGAGCTTATAGCTCACCACTACCAATTCCTCGGAGCACTCCTCGATCTCATTGTATGTCTCCTAATATCACTTGTTGTAGTTCCTAATTGTCTTATTCTTGTCTTTTCTGGGCGTCAATAGTGAACCTACGCCTTTTGGCGCCTTTGTATTGATCACAAATTGAGCTACGAATGATTCGGTCAGTTGATGAAAGTTTGCTATTGACCCCGCAGGCAGCTTGTCGAACCACTTCAGTCTGAGGTTACCTAAGCTTGATGGGTATACGCAATACATCAAGGCATCCATGTGGTTCCAAAGAGCCATCATTTGCTTGATGTGTCTTACATGGGATCTCGGATCTGATTTTTAGTCGTATAACGTGAACCTCGGTGGTGTAAACTTTTTTGATGGGTCCATTCCCTCGATGTCTGAGGAGAATGACATTTGTTATCTAGGGACTGCCTCCCTTTGCTCGTTTCAGATCATGTGGGCTGCTAAACCTGCGGGAGCAACCTTGCTTGCTGCGATTGCTTTTCGACGGTCAAGTTTAGCCTGTAACTCTCTTTCTCGGTCTTGCTTAGCATTGAGTTGCTCACGGAGATCTATGCCAACATTCGCTGGGTCAGGTGACCTTCTCCGCTTACTCGTTGTTATCGATTTGTTGTTAGTTTGGCTATCCAAGGTAATATGGGGGCCTCATCATCTCCCATTTCAACCTTCTGCCTGGCTGGGATGGGTCTTTGTTCCCTACTGCTGAAGGTCATGCCCCAGCTATTTGGGCTGGTTTCATCAGCCTGTTATCAAACAAATTTTGTGCCATTTTGGCCAATTGTGTCTGCTAGCACTAAATGGTTATGTCCTGGCTGTCCGCTTCTCTAGGGAATAACTAACTTGGATTCTGTCCAGAAATGGCCTTGGCCACCCTCTGGGCATCTTCCAATAGTTTACCCCATCTGCGCCCTAGAGTTTTGGGACATGAGGGGTCTCCCTATGAGTTTCCCGATTGTCAGAACGGTTGTTGCTATGCAGTGCCATCAAAACTGGTTTTGCGAATGTCTAAATAATTTTTCACAAATGGCGCCAATTGTAAGGTGTATATGTTTAAGGGATAAGAGAAAAGAAATCGAGGATAAACACTCACGGCGGTTCTATGGCTAGGTTGGTGGCTTCAACCCATCGTCTGGTAATGCCCTAACTACAACACCGAAATAGTGAGACCAGTTGCCGAAGTTAGTTTTGAGAAACGGCTCTCCGACGGTCAAGTTAAATAACCAGGTAGGTAGAAAGAGAGAGAGTATATATATTTTTAGCTAAAAATGCACGTACCTTTTCAATAAAGAAAGGCTGACTTTATATAGTATAAGCTCGACGCGTGTTTTGACGCGCTAGCTGTCCTATCACTGGATGGATTACAGCTCAGGGTGTGCTCATACCGCCAACCGCTGTGTCAATAAGTAGGCGACTGACCCAACCATAGTCCTAGGGCTTGGCTAGTAGCTTCTCATCATTTTGTCGACATCTCCAATTGGGCGTGGGGGCTGTCAGAAGGAACTTCGATGTGCAAATTGCCTTATATCCCCTGACACCCTTTGGGATTACCGCCGACCATTGTCCCTTGTCCATGCTAAGTTTGGTCGCCCTACCGAGCTTGCTAAGTAGCGACAACTCGGGCGTAGGGGTAGTCTTAGCTCTGACAGGACCTGTCTTCGATATTGTTTATACCGAGCTCTGGTATAGAGGACCTCCGAGTTTGCTCCATAATGACAGTTCGGTGGAGGACTTCGCCCTATCAAAGCCAGACTTCATCATTGTATATTTTGTCCCTTACATATATCACCTAGTTTTTTTTTTCTTTTTTCTTTTTCTTTTTTGGAATTTTTCTATTTACTAATTTAGAATATCTTCTTTCAGCTTGTTTCCTATTGAACAAGTAGAGTACTATGCGGCGAAGAATGGGTTGAGGAGGAGTCGACTGGGTGGGGGAAGGAAGGGTATAAGACCGGTTGGAGTTGCAAAATGTTTGGCTGCAGTGTCAGTTTCATATTGGTCGACTGTTAAACAAAAATATACGGCATGTCCGTGTATAACTTATTTCCAAAAATTAATATAATTGGCGGGCCTAATGTTTGTTGTCGTGGCAGCTTATTATTGGCAACCTTAAATTATGTGATTCACGTCAAAGTTCTGAAATTGTTGGCTTTAGTCAGTTCTTGCTTAAAACGACAACGTTGCATTTTAAAATGCTCTAGGCTGGTGACGTGGCAGATTTTTAGCCCATGAATGCAAAGTGTTGCCACGTGTTGGACTGTGCCCAAAAGCTCCGGAAGATGTTTGGAGAAAGAATCTTCCGAGAGGATCCAAGTTCTATTATTGACTAGGAGTATAGGTGCAAATTGGGTCGGGTTTGGTGAGCTTGCTCTGTGTTTGGTTCAGACATATGTTTGGTCTGAAGCTTGTCAATTCAGTAGACCC
>BRYE01000030.1:2743610-2746110 GCA_030159115.1 Actinidia arguta var. hypoleuca | reverse complement strand
AGGTTAAAGCCATATTTTGAGCACTTTCGAGGCGAAGTGGATTGTGTGGATCTCATTGATCCACCAAAGTTGGTATAAAGATAAGAAGAAAATTAATTTTTGTTATCCCCGCCCATTTAGGTTTTTGTCCTTAATTTTCATGTCGATTTTGTCGCTTTGAGGACAAAGCAATCTCTTAGTTGGGGGGTGGGCGAGCTTGTTTTGAGCTCTTTATTAGTAGTGTTGGTATTTTTTTTTATAAGTTATGTTAGTTTATTTTTGCCTGGAGTTCGAAGAGCATGGTTGAACGGTATATGCTAAAAAAAAAAAAAAAAAGAGGGAGAACAGAAAACATTTTTGCCTGATGTTCCAACGTGGCGTTCAAACGTTAAATTTTTTTTTGTTCATTCCTTTCCTTCCACCCGAGAGATAAGAGAGAGAGAGGGCTTAGGAAACTCGAGAGACAAGAGGGAAAAGAGAAGTTTCGATCTCTCACGTCGCTTAAAGCCTTCCTAGAGCATTTTGTGGGGATTCTCATCTCTCCATCCTCTGGTTTTCAAAGGTAAACATCCCATTTTCATTTTTTATTTCTCCTTGAATGCATAGTTTTTAGTTTAGGCTTTACTTTAGATTTTCTTTTAGGGGTTTTGTATTACTTTTCATTGTTGTTTATACATGTTTGATTTGGGTAATTTTAGACCAAGTATGGTGCCCTAGGAACACCCATCATTTCCACGCACACCAAGTGCTCGATGAAATGCCCCTAAGAACTTTTTGCCTAGATTAGGAGACTAATTGGATTTAATTGAATAACAAAAGGTCCCTAGACTTCAATAAGGGCATTTGGGAGGAAAAACCTTGGAAAAATTTATGTTCCACATTTCACCCAAATACATGCACACCAAGTGTTCGGTGGAATGCTTGGATGAACCAAATGTCATAATTTGATGGGTGTGGTTGCTAGAAAGCCATGTTGGATATCGTAAGATCAATTTTTGGCACAATGATCACCTTCTTTAGACTTTTTGGCATTTGACATGTTTCATGCATCACATATGCATTGTGTTGAACATGTTTGTTATATGTCATTATGTTGCTTGTTATGTTGTGCTTGCAGGTTGTTTGAGTGTTTTTCGAGCATAAAAATGAATGAAAAGGTTTCCAAGGGCACGCCAAGAACCAAAACCACGGCCATAAACACACAAAAGGGGAATGAGGCAACGGGGTTTTCTAGGGAGGCTTATGATGTCTCGAGATTCTTAGGGGTGCAAAATGAAAAGGCGTATAGGAAGATTTGGGTGCAGAATGGGGTAGTGATTGAGCGGGAAATAAGGCTGAATGCTTTTGGCAATTTTGCTTGGGAGAAAAAATTCACTAATTAAGGGTGGTTAGACTTAGCCTCTTTCAAAGGGGAGAGTGTTGTAACCCTCTACGCCGAATTTATGTCTAATGTATCTTTTTTGGTAGCTGAGAAGGAGAATGAGAGGATTGTGTCCTGGGTCAGGGGAAAGGAGATCATTTTGACTCCTGATACATTTGCGCACTATTATGGGCTTAGGCGAGTAGATAGCCCTGACTTTGACTATCCTGACATAGGAGTCCCTCCCTTGACAGTCATTTGCATGGAATTGTTAAAGAGTGGAGAGACGTGGGATGGAGTGGTTCATTGCAGTAAACAGAAGTTGAAATCTAGGTACCTCATCCTTTTTCTATTTTCTTGCTATTCTTTGATGCCATTGAAGAGGACGGTGGACATGAGCTTAAATCGAGCTCAGTTACTTTGGGCTATTGGTACAGGAAAATCCATTGATTTGCCACGGTATATGTTTTTGCAAATATACCATGCATACACACACACCAATCCTAAGGGATCAATTCCTTTTACTTGCATGCTTACCAAATTGATTAGGGATTCGAAAGCTGAGATTTCCCGAGACCTCATCACCCAAGATCAGGATAATCCCATAGATTGCACGACACTGAGTCGTTCAGAGGGGCAAAAGAAGAGGAGGAAAAAAGTGGAAGAATTAAGGAGAAGGGCGAGTTTAGAAGGAGAATCAGGGCAGACATCAGGGGGTGAGATTACAAGTTTGCAAGCTGCCTTGGAGCAACAAGGACAAAAGTTAGATGCATTCATAGCTTCGACGGATACTCGATTGAAGAACATCGAGGAGCATGCAGAGAGGAACACTGCTATCCTTCAGGAAATGATGGCAATGTTGATGAGAGGACAGCCGCCTGCTGGGGGAGGCGATGATGATGATGATGATGGGGATGACCTTTAGGAGTTTAGACTGTTATCTTTTTGTTGATGTGTTTACTTTCCAGTCTAAAAACTCTTACTTTATTTTTGTTTAACTGGTTTGTATAACTATGTTTGATGTTTTGTTTTGGACAATAGTTTTTGAAAACTGGATGGATGAAACCTTTGTTTCAGATATTTTGGGTTTAATTGATAATTGCATATGGATCTAACGTTTTTTTTTAGATAGGTTTTTATTCAACCAACTTGTTTTGAATG
>BRYE01000030.1:2721110-2723610 GCA_030159115.1 Actinidia arguta var. hypoleuca | reverse complement strand
AGCTCTCTCTCTTCTTCATCTTCTCATTTTCTCTCTCTCTCTCTCTCTCTCTCTCTCTCTCTCTCTCTCTCTCTCTCTCTCTCCTTACGTGTGTGTGAGTGTGTGGTGTATGTGTGGTGTGTATAATTTGAGCCACAAATGGAAAATAATTCCATGTGCTCTCCCATATTAATAATCCTTGTTCTTTTTCTTTCTTCTCTTTTTTTTTTATACTATCAGCGTTTGAACTCTCCTTTTACCATTCGAGTGCTAAGAAAAAAATACTTTAGTTCATTTGCCTGGCATTCGAACGCCCATATTAGGATTCAAATGCTAAGAAGAATTTTGGACAAAAACTTAAGTCTAAGATTTTGAAGAGTTCTAACTCAAATTTTGATTTCTTTAATCCATAACTACTAATAACTCATATTAACTAATATATTAGCCATAATTTACATAATTAAAGGGATTTAATGAATTCGGGGTATTACATTCTCCCCTTTTAAAATAAGTTTGGTCCCTAAACTTGACACAAGTCGTCATTTAAGTTGGTTACTATGTTCATGGTTCAACTCGATCTATCTTAGTAATTCCACTAATTCAATGTTGTAATAAGATAATAATATGTAGGTTATACCACAAGAAACTTTATTTCTAAACATAGAGTCTACACCATCCATACTCCGCATTCAACCCACGATTGCATCAATTAGGATTTACATCAAAATCTTTAAATATTTCTCATACACTTTTGCTAGAATTCGGAATCTATATAGTTCAAATTAGTCCCCAATAAAGAGAATTTTTTGCTTATAACACCAAATAAATGCTGATTATTTCTGATTATGAGCCTCCACATTCATTTCATAGCCACAAGTACTGAAATGACATGATACGATTCCTGGCTAAGGCCTCCAATTTACCTTTATCAATTTCCAAAGTATATTCCAAATTCACAATTTATCTAAGATTTCATTTTTGTTCTAGCAACCAAGATCATACTCTAATTCTTAATCCACACTTCTAGGACATCTCAATCAACTTCTGATAAGCTCTTGATTAGATTTGGTTGTGTCTATTCAAATGATCCATTTATCATCTTCTTAAACAAATGCGAAGAATTTATCCTAAAATCTTAGCATACTACATATAGGATATAGTTATTGATTCTCTTTAAAGATACCACGTGAATTTTAATCATATAGCTATACAAAATAATAATACATAGAATATCTTTTTAAAAACGTCATCTCTTCTCACAATCTCAAAAAATTCTATTGATTGGTTCAATACTCCCAATTAGATACTTAAGCTATTCCATTATGCTTCATAACACTCCTCTATAAATTTAATTCAATTTAATTCTCCAATCAGGGTCTTAATAAGATATCGTGTATCAGAATATTCATAACACTCCTCTATAAATTTTTGACTATAATATACTAATTAATCAAATTATGGGGGACTTTAATACAATTAACTCACTTTTAAAATTTTCGTCTTGAAAATTTACTATACTTTTAATCCAAATTCTTAGAAAATACTTGAGTACCCTGAAGTTGATCAAACAATTCATCCACTCTTGGCAATAGATACTTGTTCTTAATGGTGACTTTATTCAATTCCCGATCCAATAAGGAACTAGGTAGTTCATTAGGAAAGACATCGGGAAAATTCCGAACAACATGAACATCTTTTAAAGATGGTGGAAAAACTTGTGTCAATAAGGATGTGTACAGGTTGATCCCAATTAGGTAATATACTTGGCACTACTAAAGGGGTAGTTGGGGTATTTCCTGATACAAGGGCAAAAGCTCGGCCTAGCCGTGATTGATTATCCCTCATTCCGGTTGAAGGTTGTTGGAATGAGGCTGACACTGACATTCTAGCTCTTTGTGCACTATTTTTCCTCGGACAATCTTTAACTTGGTGCCTTTCTTGGCCATACCCATAACAAGCCATGCTTCCCTTACGACATGCATCCCAATGCTTCTTTTGACAATTTAGCAAGTTGGTACTTCATCGTACAGGTACTTCCTTGGTGCCTGGTGTTTTCCCGTGGGGTTGATGGATTTTCATTTGAAGATTTAGAACTCTTCCGTTTTGAATTTTGTTTGATGCTTAGGTTTCCTCATGACCTCTTCTTATTGCTCTCTCAATATTGAGTCATCTCATTTAATACTCTCTCGGCAATTATTGCTCATTGAAGTACTTCTTGATAGGTTGTTAGTTTTAATATGTCTACCTTGTTGCGGATATTTCACCGTAGTCCTATTTCAAAATTTCTCTCCTTGCAAGACTCTTACGACACAATGTGGGGGGCATAGCGAGATAACTCCATGAACTTGGCATTGTACTCTGCCACAGTCATCTTTCCTTGTGTCAAATTAAGAAATTCTGTGATTTTCTAATCTCTAATTGTCTCGGGGAAATACTCTTCATTGAACACTTATAAAAATCTAGGCCACAACCATAGTGGCTCCAACGGCTTCTTTAACTTCCACCAAACTAGGGCGGCTCC
>BRYE01000030.1:2701110-2706110 GCA_030159115.1 Actinidia arguta var. hypoleuca | reverse complement strand
TTAAGCCAAACAACTACAACTAATAAATCAAAACTAGTGATGAATTTACTCACAATTTTTAAACACAATGTTCTTCGAAACCACCCCTTTTTTTTCTTTTTGTATCTAGTCTTTTCTTCTGCTCTCAGTTTTCTCAAATAGAGCAAGACATTATACACATATACATGCTTTCATATATATAAAGCACACCTAATCACCAGGGAAAAGAAAGGTGAGATCGACACCTGTCATCCTTCAGCCTTTAATTACACTATATCCCCTTAAGCTATTATTTAATTACATTATCTCATATATTCTTTAATTTAATCCCAAAAGTGTTGAATCTTTTACTTTAACCCCAAACTAGTTTCAATATTTACGTTTGCATCCATAACTTTAAATAATAAAATTTATATCCACACACACGTTCCCACACATATGACACACAAGATTCACACTCATTAAAATACACTAATTAACATAATCACCTTATATATATGCATGAAACTAAACTAATTACGAGATTTAGGATTTAGGGTCTCACATTTAGCGTATGCATATGTAATAAATTTCAATCATGTTCAAAGGAATCACATATAATTATCGTAAAATGCATATTTAAATATCTTATAGAAATGCATAACTTAGGAATATTTTATCCTAGGGGAGCTGCCTTTGACTTGAAAGAATACTCCGATGTAGATTATGCCGAATGTAAAGTAGATCAAAAAAGCATAAGTGACACTTGTCAATTTCTAGGACAATTTGTAGTGTCTTGGTTTAGAAAAAAATAAAATTTTGTTGCATTATTAACTGCCGATGCCAAATATGTGGACGCCGAAAGTTGTTGTACTCAAGTGCTATGGATAAAACAACAAATGGAGGACTTTGGTTTGTTTTTTGAACATGTTCCAATTAACTGTGACAACACTAGTGCTATAAATTTGTTTAAGAATCCTATACAACATTCAAGAATAAAACATATTGAGATTCGATATCACTTTCTAAGAGATCACATCTAAAGGGGGGATATTAAGCTTATATATATACCCATCGATAAGTAATTGGCAGACATTTTTACAAAACTCCTTAATGAGAAAAGATTTTGTTTTATTCGATATGAACTTGGTATGTCTCAACCAATGTGATATTTTGGATTCTTAAATAAATTTATAAGATAAATATTAAGTCATCCGTTAAGAAGGAAAAGTCGAGATTAAAAATTATTCCATTTACTTTATCTCTAACAAAACAAAAACATTTCTAGATATACTTCAATCTAAACATTATAAAAAGTTGTGATGCTCATCTGACAAGAACAAATGACAATGTGAAAGATTCATGATCAAAATCTCTTGGCATCAAATGCATGATAAAACTCTTGTATGCAAAAAATGAAGGATCATGTGAATAAAGTTGCCAAGAATTTGCATAGAAGTCTCAAGTTACGAAATTCCAGTCAATATGCATCAAACTCTTCTCTTATATGCTATATATATCGCTTAGGATTTAAAGATAAAAAGAAAATGAGAATTAAGCATTGAGAAAACACAAGTCTCTTTTTGTCAATTTTTTTGCAGAATCTGCAAAAAGTTCAGCCGATTGAGCTTAAAGTTTGTAGATTGAAAGGCAAATTTCAGTTGACTGAAGTCTCGACTGAAGTTGCTACGGTTACAACTACTCAAAAGTTGAGACTAATTGGTTCTATAACTCATGTTATCAGCAATTTAACTCTCTCTCTCTCTCTCTCTTTTTCTCTCTTATTTTAAAGACATTCGATTACCTCTCCATCTCTTCCATCCTTTCTCTACACAATCTAACCCTAACAACATCTTCTACCGATTTTTGAATCTACTGGAAGTTTGTCTGACCAAAGTCTCGATCGAAGTTGTAAAATTTGTGACAGAAAGGGAAAGGTCAGAGTTTCAAAGTCTTTAAAACTCTATCCCATTATAAAACCTCTCTATCTTTCTTCATATCAAACCCTAAACCTAAAACTTCCCCCCTCTCTCAATCTCTCAGATTCTCTTCATTCCATACAAACCCTAAATCAAAAAATTCCCAAAATAAGCTATGATTCATCCAAGAACAAAGCACGCCTCCAATTACCCAAAGGGTGAGAGTGCTAATCCAAGTGAAGCACTGCTTGTGTTCAAACTGCAATTATTCAAGAATGAAGAGATTCAAAAGACTTGGCTCTCAGATTTCAAGGAATGGACTATTATCATCGGAAGGGATTTCAATTTGAAGTTTTCATTGAAATACTATCGCAAGATACTGAAACTAGTGGAAGCCCTAGGATGGAAAGTCTTCTAACCAACGTATACTCAAATTTGGTGAGATTTTTCTACTGCAATCTAGAAGTAGGAAATCTTGATAATATTGAGTTCACCATAGATACAAAGGTTAGAGAAAAAGATATAGTACTTAATCCCATAATTATGTCTGAGATCGTGGGGATTCTAAACTCAAGAGAATGCATATTTATTAACAAACCTAGCTAGCTTGAGAAATATGTGCAAAGAAAAAACATGAATGAAATAATATCTACTCAAGGAACGTAAGGAGCTTCGCAAACCAAGGAGTTGAAAAAGGAATTTAAGTTATTCTATCACTTCATTGCATATAATGTAATTCCCCAAAATGGACATTATAATCAAGTAACCACCATGGATAGCTTCATCATATATATAGGAGGGCAATTGAAGCCCCTTTGAATTTAAACTACATCATTCTAAAAAAAATGGCTAATGTAAGAAATCACAAGAATTTAGCCCTACCATTTGGTGCTCTCCTAACAAAGGTCTTCACCCACTTTAGAGTCAAATTCTACAACCAACACAATCAATTCATTGACGGAGGCTTCTCTAAACATATGATTAGTCATGGAATAAGTATTGACGCCTCCAAAGAAAAAGAAAAAGGAAAAGAATAAAATAGTCATCAACCCATGGAGATTGAAAACTGCTTCACCACTTAGGAGTTTCCACCTCACACCGAGGATGTTTAGGAACCAAACACTCATTTGTAAGAAGGTCATCTATAGCAAGAAGGTCATCCATCGCAAGAAGGTCATCCATTTCAAGAAGAGCCTCCAGCATGGTTCTTAGAATACTTTGATAAGTTGAATGCTACGATGGAACGAATAGAAAAGCATTAGGAACTACATGAAAAGTACATCTATCGGCTTGGTGACATCTATGAAAAGATGGATAAAAAACAAGAGAACTTCCATCAATAATATCATGATCAAATGACTGATATCAAAACCCAACTAGAAGGCATTTAGGTCACGACCAATCCACATTCATCAACTTTTGATTTTCCTAGCTCTTTGCATCTGCCTTCTCCAACTTCGTAAATTTCCCCCAGTTTGATGATGCCCCAAAAGAGGAGGCGAAATAAGAAGTTTTTGAAGTTATCATTAAATTTATTTGATATATGTGGTGTATACTAAACTTCTTTTAAGTTCTAAATTTTGCTTAGGATAATATTTTTGGATAATTTTCCGTTTATGCTATGAATGTTTTTTATTTCATATTGAGTGATCTTATTGTGATCATATGACACATCATCTAGATGTGATTGGCATATCATATTATATCATTTAATATTCAAATTGCTTTGAACTAACTTGAAGGATATTTAAAAGAAAGTAAAGAACAAGGTGGAAAATGCTCAACGGATCTGATATGGTATACTCTATCCCAGCTGTTTAAATTTTCTAAATAAAAATATTTATATCATAAAAACTTGAAACTATTCTCATGACATGAAATCTAAGAAAACTTGATAAGCATGAAGGTAGGGGGATAAATGAGTAGGGGAGCATGTCAATTCAAAGCACATATTGATTTTTCAAAAACTAGATTGTGTCATCATCAAAAAGGGGAAAATTATTGGTATAAAGTTATAATTGATTTTGATGGTTGGACTTATGAGTCTTAAACTATGTTTAAACACAATTTGAAAATTGTATTAAAGAAAGTCAAATTACTTTACATAGGCTCAATCACTCGTTTAACTCAAAACAGCCTTGCACAAGTTTGTCTTGAAACTATACACGTATGTATACGTTGAAAACATGTTTTTGAATTGAATTGAGTCACTGGACTCACTTACATCTTTTAAGATAAATACAATTGAGCTTAAAAAAGTCTATACATGTTCATACTGCAATCCGTGACTTTCTACAAGTCATAATCAATAATATCATGCAAGTGAAACTTATAGAAGTGTTAAACTATCTCTTAAACTCATATTGGATCGTTAACGACATTGGTCTTTGGAGAAAATATTGAAATTGCTGCTAATGTCAAAGTTCGATCGACCGAACTTGTTGACCGAAGATGGAGAACCTCAACCGAATATTCAAATAAAAAAATTAAGGGTTTGTTGGAAGCAAAGAGCAAAGTCGGCTGAAGTTAAAGTTCGGTCGACTAAAGTTTAAGAACCTCGACCAAAGTTGAACAAATCTTCAAATAAAGAAATTGAGGGTTCACTGGAAGCAAAGAGCAACGTCGACCAAAGTTAAAGTTTGGTAAACCAAAGTTGAACAAAACCTCGATCGAAGATAAGTTTCAATCAACCAAAGCTAGTTCACTAGAAAACTAGATCAACTTCGACCAAAGTTAAAGTTTGATCGACCGAAGTTGATTAAACTAGATCAACAACAACTAGATTCAGAATTTGGCTTATAAATTCAATCATTGGGGTTGTTGGGAAGGTATTGAAGTGCCATAAAAATTCATCTAATCTTGTATTCAATACTTCAATCGCTTGATCATTTATTAAAAGCTTGATTTGTAAGATAAAGAGAGCAAGATAATTCTAGAAAGAAAACTTCTTTGTATTTATCTTTCATCTAGAGTTGGTGAGCTTTAGTTACTACTATAATTACTTTATTCTTGAGAGGATCACTTTGAGTGATTGTATAATTTTCAAGAAAGGAATTCTCTTGAAGACTAGAAGTATTCTAGTGATTGTAAAGGCTTTCAAGCACCCGTAATCTTGAAGATAGT
>BRYE01000030.1:2696110-2698610 GCA_030159115.1 Actinidia arguta var. hypoleuca | reverse complement strand
AATAAGAAAACTGCTTGACAAAGAATTGAAGAGCAAAAACAAGTTGATGTTGATGATTCAATGAGTCTTATTATGTGTTTTTATGTGTGACACTATTTTTTTCAACTACTGGCTCATCAATTGGATGGGTATACTTGAACCACATGAACAATTTTGATGACAGAAAGGATTATAATTGGTGGAATGCCATACTGAATATATTGATGACTTCAGTTTACTCAAACCAACGCCATCCAGATAATACAAAATGACATGTCATGCTATTGCTGGTAAGTTACATAATTTTACTTCTTAATTAATTCATGTATGCATCAAACTTCATGAAACTAGTATAAATATTATATTTTCTTTATGTTATGTAGAATTGGCTTTGCAAGCACATCATAATTCTTAAACCTCAAAACCTTGAAGCTTTTCCAAGGTTGCTCAAATGGAATATACAAGATCTACACAAAAGTTTTAGAGATGTAAGCATGGATAACTAAGAAAATGACTAGGTAAAATGCTTGGTTCTATTTCCACACATCATTATAGAGATAAAATTATCAGTGTTACAACTTGGTTCTGTTTCTTAAGTGTTACAACATGGTTGCTTCTATTTCTGCCCAATAGTGTTATGGATAAGTTTATCAGTCTTGCTACATGCTTCTGTTTTTTCCTATTACTATTAGAGATAAGTTTGTCAGTGTTATAACATATGCTTGATTATATTTCTTTCCATTACTATACTTAGTTATACTTCTAGAGTCTTACAACATGCTTGGTCCCATTTCTGCCCAATAGTATTATTGATAAGTTTATCACAGTGCAGCATGCTTTGTTCTAATAACATATGCCTGGTTTTATTTTTTACCATTTTAATCAAGTGATAGTTAATGAGCTAGAAGACACAGAAATAGAGGCATAAATGTACAATGGGCAGGTGATGGAGAATGAAGATAAAAAAGAAGATGTGTTTGGAAAAATGTATAGCTAAGTATGGAGCATGAATAGCTAGATGATGATCAAAAAATGGAAAATGTGTTTGGAAAAATGTAGATAGATTGCACGACAGAAATATCAACACTATGATTGATCGATGGCGATGGAAAAACATTGCAAATCAAGAAAGATTAACTAAAACCAATCCAATAGAAGAAACAATAGAAAAAGATGGCACAAAGAATAAATCTTGGAGATTTGAACAATGGCAAAGGGCTACACCTTGTATTGGAAATAATCAATGAATAGCCCAACAAAAGCAGAATATAAAAAGTTGCAATCACCATTGAAAAATACCATGATTGGGGATGTGTTAAGTGAAGGAGAGACAATAGTTTCGAATACATTCTCACAAAGTTGAACACATCCCATATTGTCGGGTTCACTAGAATGGCTTGGCAAAATTGAGGCGGCATACCTTGACAACATTTGTAGTAACACAAGATGCTAAAAAGAACTTTCTCAACTAGATACAAGAAGCACTTTAGAGGAAAGGAATTGGAAATACAAAGGGAAATTATTAAAAGCAAGAATCAAAAGTTGCAGCAACTGCTTGCGCAAAAGCAAAGTGACTTGGAAAAGATTCAACAGCTTGACAAGGAGAAGATATATATGAATAAACATAATGAAAAACTGAACATTGTCATTGCTACACTTAAAGGAGAAGTATCAAGTCTAGGACAGAAAACAACAACTTGCAGCAACAAAATCAAGATACATTATTCAGGCTGCAACAACTTCAAAAAAGGATGGCAAAAAAGAAATTTGGAAGGGAGATGAATTTGGAAAAGGGGAACAATTTGATATGGATAAAAGTGTAAGAAACACGAGCTTGGACACCCTACAAAATGACCAGGTGAAATTTTTTGTTCTAATTTTCCAGTGTTAAACATAAATTTCAATATTTAGTTCTATATATGTAGCCTTACACAAACTTCATCATATTCCTTCCTATTAGTGTTACAAATAAGTTTATCAGTGTTATAACTACAAATATGAGATAAGTTTATCAGTGCTAGACATGCTTTGTTTTGTGTTTTTCCCATTCAAATCAAACATATGAATACATTCTCTATTTTTGAAGTGTCACAAAACGAACAATGATTAGATGGTCATCTCAAAGCTCAAAGAAGAAATTTAAGTGGTAACTAAAGAAAAAAGAAGAATGGAAGAATGCATTACTGAAATGCAAGAAGCACTGAGCCACAAGAATGAAGAACACAACATTGAAATGGAAAACACTGATGCCAAAATTGCCCTTCTCCTTGAGAAAATTGTATTGTTAGCAAGGCAAAATTTTGATCTAGAGTATGAAATGTCAACCCATGATGTCACTCAGAAAGCTCAACATGATAATATAATTGAACAGCTTCAAACGTTTATACAAAGGTCAATGGTGAAGATGATTAAAAAAAGATTAAGGAATGATGCCAAATGATCAGAGTATGAGTACAAACATGACAAGAACAAAAGGAACATTATCTACTCCAATATGCAACAAATTGACCAACCAAGAAAA
>BRYE01000030.1:2683610-2686110 GCA_030159115.1 Actinidia arguta var. hypoleuca | reverse complement strand
TTTAATAACTTCAATTTAATTTATTTCTATCCAGATTTTACATTATTATTTATTTTTCATGGCCATGAGTGGCTAATTTTCTCAACTCAGGATCGATTGTGAAGATCGATTGGGGATCAAGGATAAACAATGGAGGTAATTTAATTTCTCTATTTGATTTTCTTGATTTTTATTCTTCTTTTTCTTCGTTCTAGATAATTTCAAAAAACTTGGGTGTCCTATTATGTTCGGTAACGTTTATGAGTGAATACTACACTCAATATATACGCTATTTTGTAACGTTTATGTAAAATCGCAAACTTTTAAGATATATTTAAATTCTCTTTAAAAAAAAAAGGAAAATGAGGTAAATATATGTGTATATATATATAACATGATATACTTGAATTAGGTAAAATATATGTCATTTATGAAAAATAATGCATGTTATGTAACGCCCCGCAACCCGGTCTATGCGGATAGACGGTACATCACCGGCCGACGGCTTGCCGCCAAGGCCTACTTATCTTTAACCTGTGCATACTCATTCAAATTGATAAAATTTTTCTTTTTCGAAAGCGTCATAATACTGAAAATAATAAAGTAGAGTGTGCACACTGTATACAGAGTTGTGCCTAAGTTTTAAACTTTCTACATACATCACATGGCCAAATTAAGTTATGCATGACATGGCCGTACATCACTACATAATATAGGGTCTAGCCCTTACAAAATAACATAAGACCATTGGCCACGAAACTAAAGTCTACTTGCTATCTTCTTCTTACTGCTCCTCGGACTGGTCTCCTGAAAAGGTTTTCGAAAACATAAGCTAAAAGCTTAGTGAATAACAACAGATGCATGAACATAAAATACCATGGATTATTTCATAACATGCTTATATCATTTAACTTAAACATGTGAGCATACATATCTTTTCTAAAAACATAAACTTTCATAAACTTGAAGCTCATAGAATTTTGGCATACTTGCTTTTGTACTTGTACATATCAATACTGAAACTATGACAACTCGGCTGAACTGGATGACCATATAGGTCGGATGGCTCTTTTGGTCAGAGATATCTCACTTTGTAGATGGAACTTATTTTATGTCCCCCATCTACCTTAGGACCTTAGGCTAGATTAAAGTCCCACCACGGGGGACCCCAAGTGTCACTATACTTGCTTATCTTGAACATACTTAGTTTTTCTTGTAAATTATGCATCCATGGATTTCAATACATAGCATAGTAACATTGCATATTTTGAAAGGCATGGCATTCATATTTAGAATATAATCATTGATGCATTAAAAGCATGAAAAAATGGTTACATATAACATAATACGTATTGAAAACACTTTTGAAGATACATAGGTTTTGTCCATGGCATCATGTTACTCACCTTGGTTTCCTTGGCTAAGTGTTACACTTGGTGTTCCTACACATATAGGACATACGATACAAAATGTTAATACTATGATCGAGAAGGTTTAAAACTAATATAACAACTCTCGACTTGACTAAAGGTATCCTCGCTCAAGGATATCCTACGCCCTAGGACGACACTCCTAGGAATAGGTTCAAGGATCCTAGATTGACTATTAATGGCCAAAGACAACACTTGGCAATAGTTCCTTCATCGCATCCCATTTACCTCACGACAATAAATATACATCCTAGGTCAATATCATTTGAAAATAGACTTAATGACCTTCAATTTGGTAGGTCATGAGTTTGAAACGCATCCCAAATGAAGAAGTTATGCCCTATGGAATAAGGACTAAATTTCTAAAAAAACTGTGTTGCCGGTAAAATCTTAAGTTGACTTTAAACTTCAATATCTCATAATATATATGGAATTAAATTGTAAAATTTATGTTGTTAGAAAGGTCTACGAGTCTATTTTCCAACGCTTCAAACGGTGTCTCAATCCGAATTTTTTAGAGAAAGTTATGCCGTTTTATAAAACAGTGTCTGGGCTGAAAATGGTCTGGCGTTCGAACGCTGAGTCTGGCGTTCGAAGGCCCGGCAACCCGAGAAATGTTAACTCCCTGGACGTTCGAACGTCCCACAGAGGCGTTCGAACGCCAGCCGCACAGAGCAGCAGAAATGGCATGAAAACTTGCCAAAAACTTATCCAATCTTAACCCAAAGCTTCACCAAAGTTTTTATGGCTCAACTACACACTCAAGAGACAACAATAACTCAAAATCAAACCTCAAAACTAACCCTAGCATGGTAGATATAAGGTCAAAGTTTCAAAAATCCTAACATTTAATAATTTGGGATTTTTGTTTTAGCATTCAATTTCTTTGAATTGAGCTTCAATATACTTTAATTGGGACTTAAGGGAGTCCTCTAAACTCAACATTGTGCTTACTAAAGGCATCTAAGGCATAACCTAATTTCTTCAACTTATACATATACATAAAAATAGATTTTTCTCACCTCCTCAAGCTTCGTAGAGCTTTCAATGGCTTCCTTAGGCTTGGATTTTGGACTCTCTCCAAGCTTTTC
>BRYE01000030.1:2655172-2660172 GCA_030159115.1 Actinidia arguta var. hypoleuca | reverse complement strand
AGATGGAACTTATTTAATGTCCCCCATCTACCTTAGGACCTTAGGCTAGATTAAAGTCCCACCACGGGGGACCCCGAGTGTCACTATACTTGCTTATCTTGAACATAATTAGCTTTTCTTGTAAATCATGCATCCATGGATTTCAATACATAGCATAGTAACATTGAATACTTTGAAAGGCATGGCATTCATATTTAGAACATAATCATTGATGCATTGAAAGCATGGAAAAATAGTTACATATAACATAATACGTATTGAAAACACTTTTGAAGATACATAGGTTTTGTCCATGGCATCGTGTTACTCACCTTAGTTTCCTTGGCTAAGTGCTACACTTGGCGTTCCTACACATATATGACATACGATACAAAATGTCAATACTATGATCGAAAAGGTTTTAAAACTAATATAACAACTCTCGACTTGACTAAAGGTATCCCCGCTCAAGGATAACCTACGCCCTAGGGCGACACTCCTAGGAATAGGTTTAAGGATCCTAGGTTGACTATTAATGGCCAAAGGCAACACTTGTCTATAGTTCCTTCATCGCATCCCATTTACCTCACGACCATAAATATACCTCCTAGGTCAATATCATTTGAAAATAGACTTAATGACCTTCAATTTTGTAGGTCATGAGTTTGAAACGCATCTCAAATGAATAAGTTATGCTCAATTGAATAAGGACTAATTTCTAAAGAAAATTGTGTTGTTGGTAAAATCTTAGGTCGACTTTAAACTTCAATATCTCATAATATAGATGGAATTAAATTGTAAACTTTATATGGTTAGAAAGGTCTACGAGTCTATTTTCCAACGCTTCAAACGGTGTCTCAATCCGAATTTTATAGAGAAAGTTATGCCCGTTTTACAAAACAGTGTCTGGACTGAAATTGGTCTGGCGTTCGAACGTGGCGTTCGAACGTCAGGCGTTCCAACGTGGCGTTCCAACGCCTAGGCAAAAATGAAAATCCTAACTCTGGACGTTCCAACGTGGCGTTCCAACGCCTGGGCGTTCCAACGTGGCGTTCCAACGCCTGGGCAAAAATGAAAATCCTAACTCTGGACGTTCCAACGTGGCGTTCCAACGCCTGGGCGTTCCAACGTGGCGTTCCAACGCCTGGGCAAAAATGAAAATTCTAACTCTGGACGTTCCAACGTGGCGTTCCAACGCCAGTCGCGCGCAGCAGCAGAATTGGCACGAAACTTGTCAAAAACCTATCCAATCTTAATCCAAACTTCACCAAAGTTTTTATGGCTCAACTACACACTCAAGAGACAACAATAACTCAAACTCAAACCTCAAAACTAACCCTAGCATGGTAGATCTAAGGTTAAAGTTTCAAAAACCCTAACATTTAGAAATTTGGGATTTTTGTTTCTAGCATTTAATTTCTTTGAATTGAGCTTCAATATGTTTCAATTGGGACTTAAGGGAGTCCTCTAAACTCAACATTGGGCTTACTAAAAACATCTAAGGCATAACCTAATTTCTTCAACTTATACATATACATAAAAATATGTTTTTCTCACCTCCTCAAGCTTGGTAGAGCTTTCAATGGCTTCCTTAGGCTTGGAATTTGAACTCTCTCTCTCCAAGCTTCTTCTTCTCTTCCTTTCTTCTTCTTCCTTTCTTTCTTCTTTTGTCTCTCTCTCTCTCTCTGAATTTTTGTGTGTGTGTGTGTTTGGCTTGGTGTTTTGAAAGAAACACATGGGATTCAATCCCATGTGCCCACCTCCACCCTTTTCTTGTTACAACCTTCCTCCTAATTGGTCATTTAATCTATTTTGGTCACTTTTGACCACTTTGACCATAAAATACTTACAATTAGGTCCTAATAGGATTAAATTTTACATTAAGGCATGAATAAAAGAAATTTATGGGTTCGGGGTATTACAGACACGTAGTCCAAAACCAATAGTATGTAAAATAGCCAAAAGATTTGGGAAATGGACAGATGAAGTCGATGATGTGAGGCCTTAATTTTTTTTTGACGTAATTAGGACACACATGTGATGTCATTACAATAAGGGTATATATATATATATGTATGTATATATATAAGTGTATTTATATTAGAAGATAAAATTGAGTTTTATTTGGGCTTAAAAGTGAAGGTGTGAGAGAGTGGGCCAAATGGATTGGACCCAAGATTGATTTTGGTTTGGGTTTGTTGATTGGGCCAAACAAGCCCAAGGGCCCAAGGAGGGCATTTGTGTTATTTTATCTTTTGACCTAGCACAAATAATCCTCAAACATTTGTGTTTAGGATTTTTTATTTTTTTTTCTCTTTTCTTCCTCCTCTTTCTCTCTGTGGTTGAGACAAATAGGGTTTTGTATTTTGAGCTTAGATCTAAGGAGTTAGACTGTGATTCAAGTGGTGATCCGTTAGAGAGAAATCATCTACTCGACGGGGGCTTCATTTTGAGCCAAGAAGATTTGTGATCGAATAAATTTAGAATTTTGGGTATCACTATTGTTGTAGAGCTTTTCATTGCTTGAATTTGAGATAAAGGGGGTTAGTTTGTCGAGGTTTTACTTGGGATTGGTGTTAATGGCTAGTAAGTTACCTATTGAGGCCTTATTTTGAAATGATGAAAAGTATGTGATATGGAACGTAGATGTTGACACCTTATATTAGCATTTTTGACTACTGACGCCAGGTGTCAACCTTTTATTTTTAAGTGTCGACACTTTTGAATAGTAAATTTGACATTTTGGCTATTGACGCTAGGTATCGACACCTTATTTTTAGGTGTCAACACTCTTCAATAGTAAACTTGGCATTTTGGCTACTGACGCTAGGTGTTGATACTTTTGAACAGTATAAAAAAATACTTATTTTTTTTTTAAAATGGTTTATCTTGAGCATGATGATATCTTGTATATTATGTTATTGTATTAAATTTTTAATAAATGTAATATTTGCATATGTGAGATTTCAAAAATATAATTTTTGTGTATACTTGGAACTTTGGGTTGAGATTTATGTTAATGATTATGAGTATTGTTCATAACAAAAATATGAGAATAATTTCAATAATAGCTTATTATTATTGATGGTTTTAAATTCTTGTATAGTATGTCATTGCAATTAAATTTTGATAAATATAACACGGATGTATGATTGAACTTGTAAAAAATATAAAGCTTACGTGTGCGTGAAATCCGAAAATAATTTTGGGAATGACATGCTAGGTAATGCCAGATTTGGTATATTGGTATATCCGAAGCAAGATGGCTTAGACTAAGTCCACGGTGAAAGACCGAAAAACCACACGGGAGGCAGATAGCGATCGAGTGTGTATAGGAAATGTTGACCATTTCAGTGAAAGTCCGAGAAATGTGGCTAGATATAGGGAATAGCGACCATTTCGGTGAAAGTCCAAAGAATGCGACAAGATATAGGGAATGTCGACCCTTTCGATGAAAAATCAAGGAATCGATTGGATATTAGCTCATATGCTTAGTGTATAATGAGGTTGGTTAGGTATTAGCCTAGGTGTGTCATTCGAAATAATTGGAGTATTGCTTTTGAGAAAAGCCAGAGATTTGGAATTTATGTTGATTTGAGAAATCATGGATTGAAATCAAAAGTATATTTTGATATGAATGAAAGCATACTTTATTGCATCATATTTTCATTATATGATTATATATCATGGTTCTGTTTTGAGATATCAAGTCAATTGTTAAATCTTTTCAAGGTAACTCACCTTTACTATAACATGATATTCAGGTACCGAGGGTTATCCTGAATCTTGAGGCATGTGGATGCCGTATTTTATTTTATTTTGAGAGATGTTTAGACATGTAATTTTTTGAAAGAGTTGTAATATTCTTTTGGCCCGGTGTGGGCATTGTCCACGGATTATCATCCATGTTTTGTATTTGATAGCGCATGGAGAGCCTGGTCCCACGGGAGGAATTTGTATGTACTCTAATGTAATGACCGTACATTGTCATATATTTAGTTTGACTTTTTCACATTTGAGTTGTTTGTTTATGTGGCCGGGTCTTGATTTGATTGGGGCGTGACAACATGGTATCAGAGCTCTAGGTTCGAATACCTATGATCCGTGGGGTGGTTAAGCCACAATTGTTTCAGTGTCTAGTTGTTAAGTTATAACTTGAGAGTATTATATATGTAATTGAGATAAATGTACAGAGCTCTAGGTTCAAATACCTATGAGTCATAGGGTGGTTAGACCATATTCATTTTCGTGTCTAGGTATTGAGGGGTAACGTGACTGTGCTATCTATGTGATAGAATAACATGAACATACATGGTACACATGATATCTTGTTACTGATTTACATGTGGTACAATAATTGTTATGATTGAATCATAAGTGAAGATGATTGTCTGATTGTTTCCTTGTGGCATTGTGTGAGAGGTCGTGTGAGGTCACTCACGGTAGCGCGTGGGGCACGTGTAGCACGCGGTGCTCGTGGGAATCGTGACGAGGGGGAGGATGACAATCACCAAGAGTCAGTGATGAGAGGAAAAGTCAATGCTCTCGGTAGAAATGTTTGGGTTATTGGAGGTTCTCCACCTATGGTGATTAGTGGTGTGGAATTTATGCAAGGAGTGTTCACCACCATTGAACAAGTGGTGAGGAACACGGTACAGGAAATGCTAGTGCCGGCTAAAGCGATGGATACTAGGACAGCTATAAGGGAAGTTTTGAATGAGACTAGGAAGATTACAAATCCGAAATCTCAACGTGAGGGTACGAGCATTTGGCCTGAGGGACATTTTTCGAAGAAACCGAATAGTTCTACATCACAACAACACTACTCTGCTAGGTTTTCACCCTACCATTTCGGTAGTTTCATCTGGCCAGACATCTCAGGGAGGGCTGATTTATTTTGTTGGGGTTTTACTTTGGGATGGTTTTAACGGCTAGTATGTTGCCTATTGAGGCCTTATTTCGAAATGGTGAAAAGTATGTGACATGGAACGTAGGTGTTGACACCTTATATTAGCATTTTT